>JAWNKV010000698.1:0-126667 GCA_035041805.1 Amiota mariae
GCAATTGCATTAAGTATTCGTGGCGCTAGCGTTTTATGTAGCTCCGCAACAGTGCAATTCGTGCACGCCAGAGTTCAGCTAAGCTGCTTCCATCGGAGGTGAAGTCTTAGCCTCCCAATATACTGCTATCGTCCGATGAAATGTGCTTCGGTAAGCAGTTCAGAGTTATTCG
Organism: Amiota mariae; assembly: GCA_035041805.1. Lineage (NCBI taxonomy): Eukaryota > Metazoa > Arthropoda > Insecta > Diptera > Drosophilidae > Amiota > Amiota mariae. Next base: position 173 of record JAWNKV010000698.1, read on the forward strand.
AATCATATGGTGATGTAAGATAATGGTCTTTGGTTCACTACATTTTCTGCTTCAGCAAGTAGAGTCTCCAGATCACTTTCGTTGAGTTTGGCTTTACCAATAGCCGCCTTGAGACAGCCCTAGTGTACACAAGACGCTCCCAGAAACCACCCCACTAAGCTGCTCGTTCTGGTATGAACTTCCAGGTGATTCCGCTCTTTGTTGCAAAATTTTGTATTTCGGAATTTTCCATCAACTGCTCCAGTTTACGCAATTCCGAACTTGTTCGCTTAAAAGTTTTTTTTTTTCATTATCGGATATAATTGTTTTAACTGGTCCTCGTCTTGCGATAAATTTCCGCAAGGCATCGATGCAGCTTTTGACGCTCATGTCTGGCACTAGTTCCAGATGAACGCCTCTTATGGCCGCACATGTGAATAGCATGATGTACATCTTTTGAAGACTGTGTGCCTCATTGGTGGCAACGTAAAGTGGACCTGCAACGTCTAGTCCAGTCGTTTCAAGGGGTTTGCTTATAGAAAGCCGGTTAGTAGATATGGTTATCCAAGATTCGTTTGTACTCTTGCCATATAACCTCTTGCAGATTACACATCGATGTATCACGACCTTCATTAATTGACGACCTTGTATTACCCAAAATCTTTTTCTAACCTTGGCCAACGTCGCATTCACGCCACAATGCATTACTTGCTGATGCGCGTCTCTTACTATGAGTTCTGAACAATAAGAATAAAAATAAATTGTGGTAAAATTATTGGTTTATCTAATTTTTCAAATTGGCTCTTCTGCTAACCGTCCAGTAAGTCGAAGTATACCATCTGTCATTTTTGGATTCAGGCATAGGATTTTTGACAATCATGAAATAGATTGTCCCTTTTCCAGTGAATGAACTTCCGTTTGAAACGCTTGTCGTTGTACAAATTTAATCCAGTATAATTCGGCATTGTGTAGTTCTGCGAAAGAAAGCTGGTGTGTTGCCTTAGTGCAGTTGTCGATACAGTTTGACTTGTCTTTTATAAATCCTATGAAACGTAATACAAATCCAGTAACTCGTATCATTTTGCGTAATGATCTATATCATTGTAAAGGAAGCAATGGCTCGTCCTTATTTTACTCGTTGAGATTTGACGTTGTTCTCCTACGGTGAGTGTAATCTTCGATACTGGCCAACATTCATTGGCCTTTAATAGCCAATCTGGTCCGTGCTTCCAAAGCTTGGACTGTAGTAGCTTGTTTGCTGTGATACCGCTCGTGAATAGATCCGCTGGGTTCTATTTTCCGACGCAATGGCGCCAACTGTAGACATTCGTTAACTTATTTATTTCAGCCGCTTCGGATTTAATTGATGATTTTGGCTGCCCATCTGAAATATTGAGATCTAACTTCTTCGTTAAGTAGTGTGCTAGCCTTGAAGTAAGAAGGGCTGATGTAAGCTCCAGCTTTGGCAAAGTGACTGTTCCATCTTCTTTAATCGGGCTGACCCTGTTTTTTGAACAAATAAAGTTTGTTAATATTTCGTCATTCATTTTAATTTCTCTTGTATAAGCAACAGACCCATAAGCCGCTGGACTGGCGTCCGCAAATACATGAAACTTGTATACTGAGGTGTTGCACGCTATCAGACATCGTGGTAGGACAAATTCCTTTAGATATGCCATATCTTCTCGCCATATTTGGAAATCGTTAGCAAGTTTTTCGCTTAAGGTAGCATCCCAATTCGAATTTTCCTTCCAAATTCTTTGCAATAAGATAATTTTACAGTGAAGGGGCCCAGAAATCCTAGTCGATCGTAAATTCTTGTCATCGCCCTCATCACATTTCGTCTTGTCGGTCTTAAATTTTGTATATATGTCCCTACGGACTTTATTTCGACACTTAATTCGTCTGTTTTGGTATTCCAGTTGATTCCAAGCACCTTTTGCTCCAGCGCAGAACTACTTTCTTTTTCATCAAATCGGCTTTTCATTCTTTGATCATTAGGATTCCATTTTCGTAAATTAAAACTAGCGCTTTTCATGCTGTATACAACACTTCTGCTTCTTTTAGAGTCGATACTCTGGTCATTAAGTCATCTTCATAAAATGACTTCTGCATCAGCTCGCAATCCGTTTTATGTTCTGGACCTTGCTTTTGCAAATGCTATTGTATTGTCGATGTCAGTAGAAATGGACTGGATGTTACTTCAAAGGCAACACGTGCCATGCAATATTCTGCGACTTTAAAATTCTCACTGATTGGTAGCGATTCATACCACAGGAACCAGTGATAGTCCCGCTCCGATTCGTCAAGTGCTATTTGCAGGAAAGCCTTCTCAATGTCCGCTACGATGGCAATTTTCTGGCAATCGAATCTATTTTTACTCAACTTATTTGTCAAACTAATAAAAGGACCTTTAGCATTTTGCATGTTGTTATGCAAACAATCTTTAGGGATCTTCCAAGGTAAACATACAGAGTAACGCCCACCGATTTCGTAAACATCAGCTGCTTGTTCTTCACCATTATCGTTTAAGTATGATGCAATGCCGATAGATTCCAGACTCTAAAATGCTTCGATGTCAAAGTCATCATGTTGCTCTAAAATGTTAAACACACAAATCTCTCCGCTGGGAACTTCGCCTTGACGACTCTGTATAGTCCAGCCAAAGAACGTTTCTGTTGCTACCAACTCGCTATAAATGTTTTCGCTACTGGAGTAGTTGAATTTCCAATAATTGCCTTGACCAATTTAAAGATTTATACCTCTCAAAATTTCGATATTCACTCGTCACTGTCGTCAGCAAGATTTTTATTTATTTGTTTTGGTATGTTTGGCAACGGTAAGACATCCTCACATATATTCGGCACAACTGATGCGTAAATTTCAACTATTTCTTTTGAATATTGACTTTGAAAACTAATTATTACTCGCTTTAATTTTATCGACCGCTGTTTATGGTTAGATTGCCTGAAAGTGACTATTCTTGAGCTTTCGCTGTCTACGAAGGGGAGCTTCAAAAGTTTTGCTAAATTCTCGGTCACATAAGGGCATTAGCTACCATTGTCCATTATGAGTCGTGTAAGAACTTTATCACCTCCACTCGCTATTACCGCCTTTGCTGTTTGCAAATAAATTTTATTGTCGAAAGTCTGCATTGTTGTGTTTAGTGTCGTAGTTGCTGTTTCTTTTACACCTTTTTCATCTTCATCATTATCACTGTCTTTTGTAACTTAATATGATTTTCGCATATAGGCGTCATATGCCGCGCGCTACAATTTAAACAGCGTATGTACTGGTTCTTGCAAAATCTCGAGGTATGATTCGGTTTACCACATCTAAAGCAACAGCCCTTGCAATAATTTCTTGAGCTGTTCAACGCTTATCGAATTATCTCTGAATTCTTTCGTGCTATGGTTCTCACATTAATAAAACAAACATTTTATTACAGATAACTGTTTTACAGAGTACAAACCAACGGCTGTAACTGCGGTACTGACTGTTGTGTTTTTCGATTCTCTTTTATCCCGTTTATCATTGTTATCAGCTTCAGACAATTGGGAATTTTCTAACGCATCACCTACCAGAGCATCGTTTAAATAATTGAGCTTGGAAATGAAATCCAAGTTCACATTCTAATGTACTACAGTTTTGAACTGCTTCCAAAAAGCACACGTGGCCGTTAGATATTCTTCTGATTAAACGCAATTATAGAACACCGACAATCACTATTCCCGGGTTTCGGCACCATGTAAAAAATATAACAAAAATTGTCCCCAAATAAAAGCGACTGTCCGCTGCGCTGGAAAAATTGGTTCACATCCATCGATCATCACATGGCTTAGCAATATGCTTCGCTGCCGGGTGATTAACTCCAATCTAGGAACAGTGATTTGAAGAAGGTCACAAGAGGTACTCCACAGGGGGAGTCATATCCCTTCTTTTATGGAATCTGGTTCTAAATGACCTTCTTCTAAATCTACGAGGAAAAGGATGTAGGGTTACTGCCTATGCGGATGATGTGGTCTAAATGTTGACGGGTAAGTTTTTACCCATAATCAGTGAGTTATTGGAATCATTCCTAGGAATCACCCTTCGGTGGGTTCAGCCAAATGGTCTTGGGGTTAATCCGGATAAGACCGAGCTGATACTGTTTACAAGGAAATATAAAATACTCAACTTTAGACTACCGTGTTTAGGTATGTCATCAAGTAAAAAAGTTGAAATGTGTTGATTCTTACAGAGTATATAGCTGAACTCGAGTTCGTGATAGTTCGTCGATGAACTCGAGTTCAGCTCAGTGTGAATACTCTATAAGAATCAACACATTTCAAGTTTTTTACTTGATGACATACCAATATCATTACCGAGTTCTTTGCGAGTTCCTCGACGAACTCGAGCTCAAATTCACTACAACTACAACAAATTTCAGTCATTTTCCCTGTGGTTGTTGTAGATTTGAACTCGAGTTCATCGACGAACTAGCACGAACTCGAACATGAACTTAATTTATAAATTTTTTCTTGCTAGAGTCTTCCAACTGATTTGATGGTCACCGTTTAATACATTTATCAGCTCATTTTGCTCAATTGAAGTTTTCTTAAAATGTGACACCTTAAATTCATTTAACACAGGGCATCTTACTATTTAGGGAGTAGTTTTACGCTTAAAATTAAACATGTATTTACTAGTTTAGGGTATACTTTTGGGCTTATTTCTAATGTACAATTAAGTGATGCAAATCACAGCTTCCAAAGTCCAAAGCTCGGAAACATCTAACTAGTGTATTATGCTTTTTTCGAATTTTTGCTGCTGCTGTTCTTTGTTGTTGCTTCCACTTCTCGTTTATTTACAAACGGTTACCTGCTTAGTTTGCCGAAATACCAACCTTTGCTTGTACGTTTTTGTTGTTGTTTTTACTGTGCTTTCTCTGCTTTAATTTTCACTGAGGATATTTTTATGTTTTGCGCTCACAAAAAAACAAAATTATTGTTGTATATATTATTTTTTCTTTTATATTTTAATTGATTTTATTATATAAGTTTTACATGTGTTCTATTCAAATTTTTGGTTCAATTTTTCACTTGTTTGATATCACTGCACTGCAGAGCATCTTCACTCTTTCCTCTTCTCGATAAATTATCTTGGCTGAATGATAGTTGCTTTCAAAAGCTTTGATGATAAGAGCTTTTTTCATATGGGAAAATAGCTTAAAAGCGAAGGCGTTAACAGTATGATTTCTATTTTGTGATATTTTTGAGAATAGGTGGGTAAGAATAAGACTAATGTTATTAAAGGACGGATCAGCAATGAATAAAATGGGTTCTATGTTAGCGAACGTTAAGGATCTGAGGTGTTATAGTGAGGAGCAGGATGTGATAATATGGTGAATATTGTAAGGAGCGTTGTTACGTAAGGGGCTAAATTTTATCTGATCGAGTCTAGAAAGAAGTTTGAGAATTATAATGTTGGGTGGCAGTGCCATTGAGGGAGTGGATTTGTTTATGCCATCTGGAGGTATGTTGTAGCTTAGTGCTGTGGTTCTGAATTTTGTGTTTTTTAATTATTATTGTATGAATAATGTGATGTTGTAGTTGGGTTTGTGTACAAGTGGTAAGTTAGTAGCGAGTTTTGTTATGGAGTCTACTTTTTTATTGCCTTTGATGCCAGTGTCGCTCGGAACCCAGATAAGTTTTATTTTTGGGAACTTTGTATTGAATATGGATCTTATTGTTGAGGCGTAGAAGTTGTGATTCATGAAATAAGCTATAGCGGATAAAGCTGGAAGTGAGTCGGAGCAATAGGATGTCTACCTGGTTTATGTACGAGTATACCAATTTTTGTTGCTTCATGGATTGCAATGCTTTCAGCTGCAATAACTGTTGAAAAGTGAGGTAAGAGGCCAGATTTCATTAAGTTTGTTTCGTTAGAGATGCCGAAGCCTGTAATTTCGCATGATTTGAAGCCGTCAGTAAATATAAAGTTGTATTTGAGATGAGCTTTTTTGAGGGAGATATCATTAATGTTTTGCCAATTGTGTTTTTTTCTGATGTGAATGGGAGATCAAGTTGTACTTAGGTATCTTCGTTTTATTTTTGGAGTTTGAATAAGGTTGTTGTATAGAGCTGTGTTGGAGGATAGGATCGGTATTTTAGAGAGCTTGTCTGTAAGGAAGTTGCGTCTATTTTCTATAGTGTAAATATTAGATTCCAGAATCATGTTATTAATGGGTGTGGTCCTAAAAGCACCTAGAGTGGTTTTTGTATTGATCTAAGTTTGTTTAGATAAGATTTAGGGGAGCATCCATAAATTGGGAGACACTAAAAGTTGAAGTGTTACTGTTGTATTTCTGGCTGGAAAGGTGCTTAATAATATTAAGAGATTTTGTTAGCTCAACTGATAGGCTAGCGATGTGGGAATTCCATCTGTATTTGTCGTTAACGGTAAAGCCTAAAATTTTAAAAGTGTTTACAGAAGGGATGATTAGGTTGTCGATGTGGATATTGTGGCAGCAGTTGACTATTCTGCCTTTTTAAGATCAAGAAGGAGGTGGAAATCATCTGCATATGCACACAATTTTATTTTCTTATATAGTGCTAAAGTTCTTGTAAGGGCGTTGCAGGATATGAGGAAAAGAATTACAGAGATATGGGACCCTTGTGGGATATCATTATTAAGGGGAAGGCTATTGGATAGAGTTTTACCTACTTTTAACATAATTTTTCTGTTTAACATAAAAATTTTTAACATATGAGATTATTTGGGTCCTAATTTCCATTATTGTAGTTGATTTATAATAGTGTATAGTCAAAAACTTTGGAAGTGAAAATATGGATGAGATTGCTCATATTGATACGCGATCTATATAAAGTAGATTATCTAGAACAGATTTGCTTCTCTTAAAACCGTACTGGTTGTTGTGTATCACGACAACCTTTTGGAAATTATTTTGTCCATGACCTTTCCAAGGCAAGGGATTAATGAGATTGGTCTGTACGATTTGATTTCAATTTTAATCTAATTAAGAATATGTATGACTAGGCTAGTTTTATAGGCTTGAGGGATATAGTTATTGAGAATGTTGTTGAAGTGTTTGAAGGTGAGTTTTGCATCATGGAGTATGAGATGCGCTCAGATCCTGGTGTGGTCACTTCAAGGGAGTTGAGAGATGTTAGGAATTCTACAAAGGTAATTTCTTTTTCTATTTCTTTCGCTATTTTGGATGAAAGGTATCTAGAAGTAAATGTAATAGCATTGTGTTTGTTGAGTCGAAATAGAGGAGAGAAGTTGGGGTCATCAGCTTCTTTGGACCACTGGTGCGTAAAGGAGTTGATTGTGATGTTTGGGTCTGTTGTCGTTGGCTCGAAATCCTGCATGGGTTTTTGATATATCGCATAAAAATATCGATTTGTCAACATCGAATACTTTTATGTTTTTTTTAGTACAACAAATACAAATGAACAATATACGTCAGCAAATGTCATTTAATTTATTTCAAGGGAACAGCTCTTGAAATCGCCAAATTCACCATTTATTGAAGTATTTTATTATAATACCAGACTCTTATAAATATAATATATGTATATATTTCAATATTTAATACTAAAATCTAAAGTTAATAAAGCTTACAAAGTTAGGATAAACTTGAGGGGAGCACTGGCTATTATGATCTTCGAATCTAAAAAAGCATTAATTTTCAAGATTTTAATCACCAATACCAATAATAACAATAAACAATCTGAAGATAATTCGATGTTTTCATTTAAAACATGATATAGTTAATTTTAATGGGTACGTTGTTAAGAGAATGTAAATCAATTTCTTATAAAGAGATTATTTAAAGGATATGTTGTTTAATTAGTATCTGCAACTGCCTGTAGTTGCTTAGATAACCATTAATATTCCACTGTAAACTCTTTAAAAAAGATGCTAGAGGTCTTAAGTTATTCACTATTTTAGAATAATTTAGCGGGTAGACAGTTATGTTACAAGTGAATCTTTGGAGCTCCCCTTGTTAGTCATAATATCAACAGGTAGCGGCTCCAGGTGTTGAGGTAAAGGCGCCTGAGAGAAAGACGATCCTCGTGGAGACGGAAAATCCATAAAAGCTTGTGCGCACCCTCGAGGACCCCAGACCCCACAGGCGCTCAAGTCGTCAGAAAAGAAATTAGATTATCCGGTGTGTGCTGGAAACTGGTTTCGTCTCAATTCCAACCCAATTCCATTTCACAGTGTGCTGGAAATCGCTTTAGACTGTTTTGAAATCGCGTAATTTTTTTTTGGTTATCTCAAATTATTAAAGGAAAAAAGTACCAAGAACTATAGAGTATTGTTTTCCTCGCTAAACTTCATTTGAAGAATTCAACATTTTAGTAGCTTTAAGGCATAAATTTGCATTTTACCCAAATCACTTTTCCATTGAAGTAAAATAGACGAAATAATCAAAACCAACCAATGCTGAATATGCTAATTCAATTTAATTAATTGATATGTTAAAATTAACTACATTTGTTGATAATAAAGCTGTGATGCTTTAATTTTTAAAAATGCGTAGAAAGTGATAAGTTCAATAAGAATTTTTAATAATCTCATTGGTGAAAGTTGGCATGTATGCAATGTGGTACAAGGGGGTGTTCTACATTTTTGTGTGTTGAGAAGGGAAGTTTTTTCTTTTTGTTTGGTTTTTGCAGAGTGAGGGATGTGAATGGTAATAAGCGGAGTCAACATATTTGCTTGGCATCTGTGTCTAAGAGTAAATACCAGAAAGAGGATCCAAAGAAAAATAAACGATAACTGTCGCCCCAAATTCGATACGTTTCAGACGGCTCTAAAATAACCAGTATTCAATCAGCAGTTCGTTCGAACAATGAAATCACCGCGTTTTCTATCACACATAGGTTTTTGTTTGGGTGAAATTAAATACGTCCGACATCAGAAAAGTCGGTGTTTTCTAAGACACACCTTCACTATTGCTATAGGAAGAATTTAGTTTCGGTCTTTTTTTTTAGTAGATTTTTGGACTATTTTAAGTTTAAGATCAGATGTACGCTTGGATGTAATATTTTTGTCACCTTCAGTGGGGGAGGATTACCCATCTGTGTCCATGATGTCAATATATGTTATTGGAGTCCTGGGTTCTGGAGGCGTGATATTCAGCTGTTGTTGAGGGCTTGGAGGAGGCTGCCGTTATTGCTATGGAGGTGGTGATAGAGGTGACAGATGTGAGTTGAGTATTGTTGTAATTGTTGTCGGCAAGTGCTTTTGAGTATTGTGTGGTGGGAGTGGTGGATATTAAATACAAATGTTAAGTGCGGATTTGTGGTCCACATTTTCTCTGATTTTAATAGCTGTTAACTCCTGTTTTTTAATAAATACTGAACACTTCTTGTCGAGTGGAGAGTGACTATTTTGAGCTTCAGGATTGTGTTTGCAGTTAATGCATGCCTTTACCTTTGGAAAAATCTCGTTCTCAATTGTATGGAATTCCTCTGAGCAATTGGGAAATATTTTTTGCTTTTACAGATAGATGTAGGGAGTCCAAATCGTAGGTAGTTCTTTCATATAAGTGGGAATGGGATAAATGGGCGTTCGTGTACCATTTCATAACCGATCATTAATTTTTCCTGTAATGTGTGAGACGCGAAGGTCATCTTTTTTCGCGACGACGTTTACAGCGAATTTTGAAGTTGGATCTTAAACTGCATCCTTATAAGCTCCAGTTAACACAGGAATTAAAACAGTCCGACTTCTATGGCGGTTGTGAGACAGATATTTCCTGCAAGACTAATTTCCAAAAGAGCTGATATCCCTTTGGCCCTGACTTGACGCCTCTTTACTTTTTTTTGTGGGGATACCTCAAACATAAAGTCTACATGAATAATCCGAGGAACATCAGTCAACTAAAGGAAAATATCAGTGGAGAAATAGCAGCAATCATCCCAGATTTATTGACAAGAGTTTTCACAAATCTGCGATCGCGTTTACAGGAGTGCCGTCTTCGAGAGGGCCGTTATTTAGATGATGTTATTTATAAAAAATAAACTACATTTAAGTACCTAATCATCCTATCTTTTATTTCAACTATACTTTTTGTATTTATTTTTTTAGCCTATACTTAATAAATGCACGTTCTATTGCGCCACCCTGTATTAGAAAGTTGTCTTGCCTCTTTTTGTTTTTGTAGACTGGTGTAACTTTTTGTGTTTTAAGTTCCTCTTGCATTTCACTCTCCTCAGAGCAATAAAGCATATAACACCTTTAGTGTGCTCCGTAGCAGTTACTCCAATTCTACAATTGTATTTAATTTTGTGTGTATTGTACCTTGAGCATCATTAGTAGTATAAGTTTGTCATGAATTTTGTAAGACACTGGAGGAGACTTCGGACACCCCATAAAGTATAAATATTCTTGACAGCGCGACGAGACGAGTTGATATAGGCATGTCCATCTGTGTGTCTGTCTGTCTGTCATTCTGTCTGTATGTATGCAAACTAGTCCACCAGTTTTTGAGTTATAGAACTGAATTTTTTGCACGGAGCTTTCTTTTAACAATTCGCAGTAGGAATCATCCGAATCGGACCACTAGTTGGTACCTCCCACACAGACCTTTATCCAAATTAAGTTTTTTATTAGAAAAATCTTTTTGGTTTTTGTACTATCGACTCGGACACTATAAGTTTCCGATCCATATCCACCAACCATGTAAATTTCAAGACCCTCAGAACACTAGGAGGGGCGTGAAGACAATTACAACTACGGCATCTTCATTTTCCGGTTTGTTTTCTGCTCACGTTTTCCTACAAATGTCCACTTCACCCCCGCACGTGTAGTCGATCCCTTTTTTTTGTTATCAGTTCTACTAATAACCATATATTTGCCTGCTGTTGTTGTTGTAAGCAACTTGTTCACGTCCGTCGGCTTATTCATGTTAGTTGATGGCCTGAGCTCTGTTGCTGCTGCTGTTGTTATTTTTTGTTTTGTTAGTTTTGTATGAGTTGACAGTAACGGTAGTTAACACTCTTGTTTCTGTGTCTGTTTCTGTTTTATGCAACAGCCTTAAATTGTTAAACCTGACTTAAAATGGAACTCCACACTATCGGCTTCGTATAGAAAAGATTTGTTGTATTAATTTGTATGGAACACAGGTTTGAGCTTTAAAAAAAATTTAGTGTCCCCAATTTTAATGTTACTCTTTTTATACTCTTCACGCAGTGTTATAAGTTTTTCATGAAGTTTGTAACACACAGAAGGAGACATCGGAGACCCCATAAAGTATATATTCTTGATCAACGCGACGAGACAAGTTGATCTAGCCATGTCCGTCTGTCTTTATGTATGCAAACTAGTCCCTCAGTTTTTGACCTAGAGAGTTGAGAGAGGCATCCCCCATAAAAACCGGGATACAAGTGAAAGTTCCTATTACAAAAACTTTTTTGTTTTTTGTCCTATCGACTTGAAATTTGGATATTATAAGATTCTGACCCATATCCACCAACCTTATACTCTCGGAGTACTAGAAGGGGCGTGAAGAGTATTACAACTTCGGCATAGCAAAGTTAGTCATTTTTTATATTTTCTTTTTGCATTACTTCTTTTCTTATTACAGTTAAAAGTTTAAACAATTAATGAAAATACAATTTTAAGAAATGGATTATTATATGCATAGATTTGATGTGTTCCATATCCTATTTATATATCAAATAATGTATCAATGAGAGGAACTAACGCTTATACTTAATTATGTTTAGAAGCATTTTTATTACTTTTAAAAGTCTTTTGAATTTAAAAAATATAACGTGAAGGAGGAAAATGATGCATTTTGTATAGTTTGTTAATATCAGGCTTCAAACAGTCGTAAATCTCCTTGCTCAGTAACTTGCAACTGATTTCTCTTATTAGTTAGCAACATTGCTACAGACACACACAAATACGATGATGGAACTTGTTGAAAATATGTTAAAACATGTTACAAAGCAACATTTATGATCGTGTTTTTAGTTTGAAAAAATACTTGTTGACCACTGGAATATTGCGGACGTGTTTTTGCATTCAATTACTTGTGTCCATATAATAATTATAACAAAACAATAACAAAAAAAAAAATTGAACAACCAAAGCGCTAAGATGAGTATAGCTCGTCAACTTAACCAATAGCCAGCTAATAAGTTAATAAGTTGTATTATAAAAAGTGGAAAATTAAGCTGAACGCTGAAAAGTCCTCTGCAATTTTCTTTTCTAGGAAAAGAAAAAATATCCACTTACCAAACGCTAATCTGAGAGTTAATACCAAGGATATACCCTGGACCAACAATGTAAGCTATCTTGGTCTGTGCTTACTTTCAAAATCCACATTGCCAATACGATGGACAAGTTCAACAAAACTACTAGTATGCTCTATCCTTTGATAAATCGGAAGTCACAGTTGTCAATCCATATCAAATTGATTATCTTCAAATAAATATTTGCCACTATATTACTATATGGATCTCAAGTTGGGGGGGACTGCGCTCACATCCACACAAAGCGTCTGCAAATTGCCCAAAACAAAACTTCTTAAATTAATCCTTAATTTACCCTTTTATTTTTCAACTGGAAAAAAAGGAAAGGGTGAAGTAAGACTACAAACAGATTTGTGTGTTTTGAAATTGACCAACGAGCCGAGCATGAAAGGAAATTTTATGTCTGTGAGTCGAACAGTTGAAAACAATTGTATTGTTCGTTTCGAGAGCAGATGTGCAAGTGTTGTACAGGATGGTGAATGTATTTTAAAAGTCAACAAAGTCGTGAGTCTGTACATGTTTGGTGGAAAACGCAATGAATGTTTCGCTGCAATTAAGAAAGACGGAATCTTGTGGCATAGAAGATATGGTCATCTAAATTACTCCAGTTTAACGGAAGCTGCTAAGAAGAATACAGTGAATGGATTGGAAAAGGTTGATTTTTCATCCACAGTGACATGTAAGACATGTATGGACAGCAAAATAGTTGTGCAACCCTTCCCAAGTGCAACGGACCACCGAGCTAACGAGCTATTGGGGTTGGTGTACACTGATGTGTGTGGTCCTTTTGAAACAAGTTCAATTGGTGGTTCAAAATATTTTTTGACGTTTATTGACGACAAGTCCAGACACATATTCGTATATTTCTTGAAACGCAAAGATGAAGTCTTTGAGAAGTTTGCCGATTTTAAGAACTTGGTGGAGCGTCAGACTGGAAAGAAACTCAAGTGTATTCGTAGCGACAACGGTCGTGAATATTTAAACAAATCATTCGATGGTTTTCATAAAGAAAACGGTATTGCAACAAAACGGTGTGGTAGAATGGGCAAATCGGACTTTGGTGGAGATGTTCGGATGTTTGATGGTGGAGTCTCCACCAAACATCCGAGAAACGTGATGTTGTTTTTTATGAATATAGCAGCGAACAACAGGCTGATTGCGAGCCTATTTCTTTCGATTTGTCTATGGAGAAAAGCGATGATGAAATGGCCATGATCATTAGCAGTGACGATGCACAGGTCAGTGCAGCAGAAGTTGTCAGTGACCAGCGATGACGAGTTTGTGGTCAGCGCAAAAACAGCACTGACGATTATGAAAGTGCACAAGCTGAGAGAGAAGCATCAACGAATCGAGTGGGGCTCGGCAGGCCCATAGTACCAAGTATGTTATATTGCTTCCGCGGACGACCTGGCTGTCTTGTCCGAAGCAATATAACATACTTGGCACTTTGGTTGCCAGGGACGTACTAATCCTACATCCCAATATCAATGAAGCGATCAACAGTGAGCATGCATCACAGTGGCATGATGCAATGCGGAAAGAGTATGAGATTTTCATTACGAATCAAACCTGAACGATAATTGATTCACCAAAGAATCAGAAAGCTGTTGGCTGTAAATGGGTTTTCAGTCCCAAGCGGGACATAGACGGCAAGATAAAACGGTTCAATGCGCATCTGGTTGCAAAGGGATGTTTGCAACAACATAGTGTAACTACCTTGAAGCGTTTTCACCTGTGTGCCGGCTAGAGAGCATGCGGTTGATACTAGTGATAGCTGCAGACTTGAAGTTGAAAGACGCCATCATTAAATGAAAGGCACAATTTTACATCATCAGCGTACATGACCACACGAGAATGTGAGATGGAGACAGGGAGATCATTTACAAAAAAAGTTGTGAACAATAATGGGCCTAGATTGCTTCCTTGAGGAACTCCAGAAGTGACAAAGACTGGACCAGAAAGAGTGGACTTAAATAACACTCGTTGAACCCTATTTCTCAAATAAGATACAATCCAACAAAGAAGATATTGTGGAAAACCTAAAAGGTTAAGTTTAAGTATTATACAAGCAGATCATGATTAACAGAATCAAACGCTTTACTGAAGTCAGTGTAAATAACATCAGTTTGACGTTTGTCCCTAAACCCAGATTTACAAAAGATATAAACTCAAGCCAGTTTGTAGTTGAAGAACGCTTTTGCATAAAACCGTGTTGACACGGAGAAATAATTGTTTTACAAAAGTGATAAAAGGTTGAAATGAGCATTTTTTCAAACAATTTTGGGATTGTAGAAAGTTTAGCAATACCCCTGTAATTGGATATGTCAGCTACATTTCCTTTTTTGTGTAATGGAACAATAAAAGATTCCTTCTAGATAAGAGGGTGATAAAGTGCAAAGTTTCAAAAGTGGCTGACACAAAGACTTAGCACAGTACTTAAGCAGACAACTAGGTATTTTGTCTGGGCCGGGTGAGTAAGTGAATTTCAACGATTTTGGATTTGTAAGAAGACACTCCTCCCTTATTATTGAAGTAACAATGAGGTTAAAATGGGAAATGGGATAAGGGTACCGGTTTTAAATATACGATTCAGAGATTAAGTGGATTGAAAGAATTTTGTAAACAGGGTGCAATACCCAAATCACTGTGGCCGTGTTCATTCACTAGATACAATGATGAGGGAAATAAAGAAGATTTGCGCTTTGAGATCACAAAGTTATAGAACTGCTTATAGTCACGTGAAAGTTTCAGCATACAACGTTAGGGATAGTTATTGTAACATAGGTTATTTAATGAAAGAAAATTAGCCCGTTCCACACAAAAGTTTGCAAAAGCAGAAGAACTCTTAAATTTATTATAAAGCCTCGACTTAATTTTCTTCAGATTAGAAAGTCTTCTTGTAAACCAAGGTGGCTTATATGACACTTTCAAAACAGCGTTATAGGGGACATAGGCATGAAAAATATTGTATATGACTTCATAGGAAAAATTAATAGCATTTGTCATATCACTGCAATTGTACAAAAAAGACCAATCTATTCCGAGAAAGACTGCATTTAGTTGGGCAAAGTTCACTTTGCGAAAACAAAAACAACGCTTACAAGTAGATGTGAAGTCTGAAACAGGACGGGTTACAGAATGGGATATTTCCAATGTTGGATGGTAAGTATCCTCATTATTACTTAAAGGTTGGCATTTTGACACAAAATTACCAGCAGAATCATTACTAAATACAAGAACAAGTGATGTATTGCAATGATTTACTACAGAGTTAATTTGTAAACAGTATGTCCAAGAAATCATATTGTGCTGAAGGAACTAATTTGAAATACCAAAACAAAAGAATGTTATTGACAGAGTTAATGGCTCCAGCATGACTCATATAAGTTTCCAGATTACAAGTAGATAGAATATAAGAACAATATATAAACAGATTCATGAGGCGAAAATAACCTCACACAAATAAACTCAATATTGGCTGAACAGTTTAGATCAACAAATTCTGATCGAAGGTGAGAGACAACAGCAATGAGGACACCGCCTCCGCGGCGAATAGGACAATCTTTTCTATATGTGATGAAAATTTAACAGAAAATTTCATTACTAAGAATGCCAGAGTGAAGCCATGTCTCGGAAAACACTATAACATCAGATTCAAAGGAGACACTAACCCCATATAAAAAATAATTAACGTGGACAATAAACCTCTAACATTTTGATATATTATAGAGATATGATGAAGGAAGGAAGCTTGTTTTTTGGAGCCGAGCGTGGAGCCGAAGGTGAACTAGTGTGCACTGGAAGCCTAACAGTACTAGGTCTATTCATTTTCTTCTGTTTAAATTTATGAACAACCATATTTGGAGGCCAGAATTTCGGATTACAAACTTCGTCGAATGATTCACATTAGTATTAGAAGCAATATACCTATTAATGTAATCACAGGTATTATCATAAGACAGTCTTGATATGAAAATATGTTTCCGAGGGGCCACTACCGATAAGATAGGTGGTGAATCCACATTCAAAGATGGCGATATTGGTAAAGGTTCTAGGGTTGCCGCAGGTAATAATGATGACGAAGAGGCCTGGTTGGATTCGTCGGGTAAAGGTACAATTGAAGTATGGGCTATACCACCATTGACGGCATCATTCCTCGAATTATCAGGTTTTGACCGCTTAGAAGCATTGATGGCAAAATTCCCATTTTTGTCCACAAAGGTGTTCGACGAAGGTAGAGAAGAAACGGGTCTAGAACGTTTGGAGTAGGATACCTGTATTACAGGCAGCACAGGAGTTGAGGTAGGATTGGCTGGAGAGGCAATTGTGGCAGGAACAAGAGGAGTGGTGGAAGGTAGTTGGAGGGAAGCGTGGTTGCCCATAGGAGAAGGTGACAATAAGAGAAGGGGAAGAGGTGAATTGAACTGATATTTAGTGAGTAAATCAGTGCCCGAATCAAAATCAAACGAAAGTTGTTTTACAGCACTATTCAATTTGATAAAATTGTCACGTATACTACGATACATTGCCGAAAAATCAACCTGACGCTGAAAACAGGATGGGCAACACCACGTCAAACTGCCATAAAATGTTTTGGATCTGCTGATAATCTTGTCATGGTCACGGCCGTCCAGTCCCGCACACTTCAAGTGTGAAAAATTATCGCACAGCCAACAATGTACTGCGCGTAGAGAATCAGCATCAAAAGTATTCTTATTTTTACATGAAGGATTACAACAAATCATATTCACGAAAAAATGATAAAAAATAAATAAAATTTAAAAAAAAAAAATTTATAAAAAAATGCAGATACTAATAGTACACACTGTAAGTGATAGCGCACAACAAATCAAAAAAACCCAAAGCAAAAACAAATGCTACAGAAAGAAACACAAAACGGTACTGAGTCACTGATCAATAACAGTTTGGTTTCGCAACAACAATGCTCACAGATAATAACTTTGAAATGTTACATACAATCAGAAAGGTAAAAATTATGAAACATGTAAAAACAAAAACAAAATGCACTAATCATTCAAAAGTGAAAAGAAATACTTCAATTAGATATATTAAAACCTTTAAAATGTATGCACCACTAACTAACCCGAATACACGATCAAATTTAATTTATGCACAATAATATAAACAGTATTATTATTCCAAAATGAAGTAAAAAAATTAAAATTTATATATTTTTTAGAATAAAACACGTCCGCTCTCTTTGAATTCTCCTTATAATTGTATGTACGAGTATATGCAACAATCAACTGTATTATTTAATTTAAGTTTTAAATACTGAGCCTCTACTGTTTTCGTGGAAGAGTGGATTTTTGTAGACCGAATTTGTCTGTCGTTGCCCCAATAATAATATTTTTTGAGCCTTCTACTGCCCCCTGGAAGCCACCAGCGCCCACATGGGGGTGTTATTCCCTTCACTTCGGGAACCTATGTCCTAAAAGGTAAAGTTAGCGCTGGATTCAAACTTTTGAACTTTCGAGTAGTGAAGACATGCCTGGCGCTTAAATATTCGTGGAATTAAAAATCAATACAAAGAATAATTAAAAAGTGAATCTAAAGTGCTAAGATGAGCTCTGCTCAACAACTTAGCCAAAAGCCATCAACAACGAGAAACGCATATTTCTCGTTCATCTCTTCTGATCATAACAACAAAGTTTCCTTTCTAAGCACAACGTCGCCTGAGCGTAGAGCAAGATCTTGCTCTCCTGCTTTGTGCTCAAATAACGCCAGCATCAGACATTCACTTTCGTGGAACACCCAGTGCCCAACCCCTCAAACTCCCTTTTGCACAACTAATTAAACAACTGTTTCAACAGCTACAAAAACACAACTCAAAGCATGTCTAATACAACAACAGTTAATACTCCATCAACAATGCACTCAGAAACAGAATCGATCGCATCATCAAAACAAAATTAACATCAAATTTTTGATCATTCTTTCTTTTTTTGTTTCTTTGTGAATTTGTCTTTGGTAGCAAAGCAAGTTATTCCTATTCATTTGTGGTTTTATGTGCGAATTTGTTTTTTTTTTTTTTTTGAATGAGCCAAGGAGGTGTAAATCTTTTAAAGATCCTAGCGAACCGACCTACTAGAATGCACGATTCACCGGACAAGCAGTCTCATGTGGTGCCTACGTACTGAAAACCACCCCCGGACTACACTGGCTCTTTTTCTTTTCTTTTTCTTTTCAACCCTGATGGGACCACAAATCGAGGTATTACGTCGCCAGGGAGAGCAGGTTAGACCATACTTCTGTTCAGTTCCTCATCTCTGCGAACATGCTGCATAATTGCCACGATTACCCACACGCTGTGTTCCAGGAGTCTGCATCCTTTAGCATGTAGTTAATCACGCCATCTGGTGTAAGGTTTCCACCTACCTCAGCCGTGATTAACTCTCTGAGGTGTACAAACCGGGAACAATCTATGAGAACATGGCGAGCATTTTCTCGCTGATTTGTACAAAACAGGCAATGTGGGTCATGTACATGCTTTAATTTATGCAGATACTCCCGGAAGCATCCATGTCCTGTGAGGAACTGCGTGAGATGGTAGTTCAGCGTACCATGTTTCCTAAACGTCCACACACTAATGTTGGGGATTAGCTCGAGTGTCCACCGTCCCTTTGTTAAGCTTTGCCAACGCTGCTGCCAGGATTCAGTTGGATTGATTTCCTGGCTATGTGTAGCAGGCTCCACCCGTCTCGCTGCTTATACTGTCGTAAGCTCGTTGGCGTCAATGTCCAATGGCTTGCAGTTAGCAATTACATTTATAGCATCATCAGAGACAGTTCGAGTTAAGGCGATACACAGACGCAGCTCCTTTAACGTACGATCTGAACTTGGTTGCACCGGACCTCACTGGTGCAGCATACCGGATGATTGATTTGCTGACCGCCGCCAGCAGCTCTCGCACTGGTTGTCTGGGCCGTCCAACATTTGGCATCAGCCTTCCCAGGGCTGCACAGGACTTGGATGCTTTCTCACTTGAGAACTTTAGGTGGTCCCTAAAGTAGAGACGGCAATTCAAGAGAACCCCCAAATCCGGTACAGGCACACTAAAGACACCATCGTACATCACATTCCACAGGATCGGACCAAGCACTGATCCCTGCGGTACACCGGCAGTAGTGTTGTACACCTGTGGACCTATTTCTGTGTCATACAAGAGCGTTCTGTTGCTCAAGTATGACATCACCATTCTGACCAGATACCTTGGCACACAGAGATTGTCCAAAGAGCGTATTATGTTGGACCATCTTGCCGATTTGAATGTCCAGGGTTACTACGGTGCAGTACTTCTTTGTGCCCCAGAACCATCTTTCGCAAGCAATCGCATTCCGTGCAATGTCGCAAACTCGGTTTATCGCGTCGATGGTACACCTGTTCCTTCTGAAGCCGTATTGGTTTTTGTGTAGGCCATTTGGACCTTCAGTAACCTGTTCAAGCCGTCGACTTATGATACGCTCCAGTATCTTTCCCATGGTGTCCAACATACACAGTGGCCTATATGATGACGGCTGATCCGGCGGCTTTCTCCCTTTCGGTATCAACACCAGCCTCTGTCGCTTCCAGCAAGAGGGAAAGATGCCCTCTTCCAAGCAAACATTCAGCAATCCACAGAGGGCCTCCGTATTCCTCTGTTTTGCGTACTTTAAGACACTATTGGGGATTCCAGCCAGGTCGGGTGTCTTTTTGCTTTCCGTTCTTTTGGATGTGTCAAGTAGCTCATCTGCCGTAATGGGGGGAATTGTCTCCGTAACCTACTCTGGTGACCAATGATTATGCTCATGTTGTGGGAAGAGATTCTGCACAATGTGCAACATAATAGCTGAGCTAACCGGTGCCGGTGCAGGGACTGCTCCCAGGCGCCGTTTATAAAACTTGTATGCTCCACCCCAAGGGTTATTGTTGAGGTCTTCGCGTAGGTCCTGGAAGAAAGCGCTTTTGCTTCTCTGGATTGATTTTTGCAACTCAGGACGCCTCGCTTTATATACGGCCTGCCGATGTAGGAAATTATCCGTTCCACTCACTCTTTGTGCTTGTCCTCTAGAGCTGTTGCATTCCCTTCTGAGTTGCGCAATATCAGCATTCCACCAATAATTTGGTGTACGCCAATTGTTCCGAACTTTCCTGGGCATCGAGGCATCACATGCATTAGTTACAGCTCTCATTAAGCTATTAACTTGCTGTTGCGCAGACCCTTGCAGGCTAGTAACTCCTTCTAGCATATAATCTAGCATCGGTATATCTAGCATATCTATTTTCCATCCAGTCTTTTGCGGTCTTGGGACTGGTCTCCAGGCGCGGCGAGGGCACACATTTGTGGTGATCACTTCCATTGCATTGTGGTCACTGAGTGTGAGGACATCAAGCACTTCCCACTTTGAGAGGCGAGCAAGAGACCTACTGGCAAAAGTAAGAACAATGCAAGACACACCGAGCTGTTCTGGAAAGTCGCCTTGTTCCCCGTATTAAGGAGGGAGATATCCAGACTAGCGAATGCCTCTAAGACAGCTAGGCCCCTGGCATTGTTCCAAGTACTTCCCCATTTAATCGCCCAAGCATTGTAGTTCCCTGTAATTATCAAAGGGATTTTACTGCGATCATTGGCATGTGCGAATGTGTCAATATGAGTATGAAAATGTCATCCTCACTTAACGCAAGTCAAACGAAATGATCAAACACTCTAAAAAGGCGAAAGAAAACGAATATAACCGTCGGCAGAGCCGATCATTGTTGTGTATGCCTGGTATACAGTATGGTGTAGCATGTACACGAATCATCGTGGCAGAGTGTTGATGGAGAGCATGGCCACACTCAACATTGAGCTTTTGAATAATGAACAGTTTACCTTTGAGGCTGGTGAGAGGCGATCAGCTATTAACTTGACCTTTGCACACAGCTCGATTGCGCGGCATACGATATGGAGTATCGGTGATTTTTACACAAATAGCGACCACCGTGCTATCGTAATTGAGATTACATCGCACCCGAGAGATAGAACACTGCACTCTTTCTTTCAAATTAAAGGATGGAGAGACCGGGTATTTGACGAGGACATATTTTTGCAAATATGGCAAGATGGTACAACTATCACCGATACGG
This sequence comes from Amiota mariae, assembly GCA_035041805.1. Lineage (NCBI taxonomy): Eukaryota > Metazoa > Arthropoda > Insecta > Diptera > Drosophilidae > Amiota > Amiota mariae. The sequence continues at coordinate 21,553 of JAWNKV010000698.1, forward strand.
CAAACAACATGGCGGAAAGCGTTACAAGGCGTATCCCTTCAGCCTATGACGCCTCAATGCCTAGGAAGTCGCAGATTCCACCTCGTATGGCAGCTTTTTGGTGGAATAATGAGATTGCTGAACTAAGGAGACGCTGCAATCAAGCTCGCAGAAAGGCGAGAGACCAAACGCGATGTCCGATGCTCAGTTTCGATTTCATCGTGGGAGATCTACTAGGGACGCTATACAAGCAGTAATGAGTATATCGCGTATGGCAGTAAGTGGAACCAGATGGAAAGGAGGCGATAAGCAGTATTGTGCCGTAGTGACTCTGGATGTTAAAAATGCCTATAATATGGCAAGTTGGCCGTGTATCATGCAAGCACTCAGCAGGCTTGATAGCCAGGCTACTTGATGCGGATAATCTCAAATTACTTCGCGGATCGAGTGCTTCACTATAACACCGAAGCTGGCCTTAAGCAGTACGGGGTCACACGTGGTGTTCCACAAGGATCGGTCCTAGGCCCCACTTTATGGAATATTATGTACGATGGCGTTGAGCAAGGGGTACAATTGGACGCGAGACAAAATTTTAAGGAGAACACAATCAGTATTGCTAAACCCATCCCGTAGAGTTTAGGTATTTTAGTAGGTCACCTGGACATGTGACATATGAACAGTCCGAAAGGTTATCGAAAATAAATTTGCCCAGGAACTTATTTCTAGCTCTCGCCAGTGCTGGGCATCGACATAGAAATTGGGTGAGTGATTCCCTTTCTTCCACGTCAACACAACTTCTACAAAGGCTTCTGAAGGGAATACCCAGTCTCTCCGCGTGAGTCCCAACACATCAGTGACCAGTAAAAACCGCTGTGAACCTTGCGGTATATTTTCGTCTTCTATTGATTAGTCTAAAAGACCTATTTTCGTTGTACCTAGGTCAGGTAGCACGCGCCACACTGCAAGATTCGAGATCTGTCCACCTATTATTAGCCTGCTGAAAGAAAAACAGGAAGTTGCTCCTCTTGACAACCGCCAGGGACTTGTTCCGCCAGCGATGAATCAAGAGATACACCAAAGCGAGCTAGTTCATCAGCTTTTTCATTTCCCTCAATGTTCCTATGGCCGGGAACCGTAAGAGAGTGGCATACACTCTACGACTTATTTCGCTTATCGCCATCCTACATTCCCTTACAAGCTTTGCCTTCACAATGGTGTTTTGCAAAGCTTTGAGTGCCACATAACTATCAACGAAAATAGCTATCTTACGACCTTCGGGTACGTTATGTTCCGCCAGCCGACATGCCTCTCTAATAGCAGGAACTTCTGGCTGCTATGCCGCTGCCTCGTTAGGTAGGCGAAAGGAATGGTCTAAGTTTGATTGTGGTAAGTGCACCCCTGCATCTACACCACATTCCATCTTTGAACCATCCGTAAAGATTGGAAAGTCAAAATCACTCTGAAAATTGTTTCTTTCCACGCCATCCTGGTAGGAAATTTTATCTTGAAGTTGCTCTCAAAGCTGTTATGTGCCACTTTGTAGTCGGTTGTTTTCTTGAACGTAGTATTTTGAACCGCTCCTAGTATCATACTATGTCCATGCGGTCGTTCTGACCAAACAGCAGTCTCTACGCCAAACCTCATTTTGTGGTCAGTTTTCTTCAGCTCCTTAATGGAATCTTCGTTAATAGAGAGGAGAAGAGACATGCTGCTCTTAAGCAACACTCGGTACCCAAATCGCAAAGTTTTATATCGGATGTTTTAATAACCTAGGATGAAATTAGATTCCGGCAAATCGTCCGTGTTAGTTAAGCTAACATTCTGGCGATTTATGGAATCATTAAAGACGATACAGTCTTTTCCGGCCTGCGGTCCAGTAGCAGTTTCCTGTGATGGTGCAGCTCATCATTGTACTGTACCGCTTAGTATCAAGTGGGGAAGTGGCATCCGTGGCTAAAAGTAAAGGACAAGTATATGCATTGACCTGGTGCCTTTGAACGGCAGAAGCTAGTCATGGACACTTTGCATGAATTGCCTCTATGCATAGGATACTTGGACAGCACGAAAATAAAACTGGCGGAAAAACCCACACAGGAACCCGTAGCATACATCTCTCTTCTCTTCTACTTCCAAGAAACATATGTACAGTGTGAAAGTGCAGCCTGTATGTGATTCCAAAAAAATGATAAGGCACTTGGTGCTTTGATACACAGGTAGCGAGCATAAAGGCGAACAATTTGTTCCTTATTATTTGATAATTAAATTCTTTATTGTTTTTAATATGAATTCATATACAATACTTACATACTACATATACGAGGGCTGCTACTTAAGTTTTGAGACAGACAAATAATAACAAATATGTATCATCGAAAATTACTTTATTGTTTTTCAAAATATTCTCCATGATGATCAATACACTTTTGCATGCGATTGAACCAATTTTCGAAGCACTTTTTCCACTCGGAATGGGGTATCTCCAAAACATGTGTTTTGAAGGCTCAACCGCTTCTTCAGGCGTCGAAAAATGTTGACCTCGCAATTTATTGTTGGTGTTCGGGAATAAAAAGAAGTCATTGGGTGCCAAATCTGGACTATAGGGCGGATGACCCATCAATTCGACGTTTTGAGTGTTTAAAAAGTCACTTGTTTGAGCCGATGTGTGAGAGCTCGCATTGTCGTGGTGGAGAATGATTCGTCTTCTGCAGTTGATTTTTGTTATTTCTTCAAACACTTCTGGCAAAAAAATGGTGGTGTACCATTCAGAATTAACCATTCTACGTTTCTCTAATGGCACGGTGGCGACATGTCCGGTTATTCCAAAAAACAGGCGATCAATTGCTTCGAAGTGCTTCGTGCGCGAATAACTTTTGTTGGATTTGGCTCATCTTGAAAGACCCATACAGGCGACTGCTGTTTAGTTTCAGGCTCATATGCATAGATCCACGATTCATCACCTGTCACGATCTTATAGACGTCTTTAGAAGCACCGCGATTGAATTTTTTCAACATTTCTTTGCACCAATCGACACGAGCCTTTTTTTGCGCGATTGACAAATTATGCGGTATCCAACGCGAACAAATCTTTTTGACGGCCAAATGTTCATGCAATATTGATTGTATGCGAGTGGAACTAATGCCCAAACATGTCTCTATCTCACGATATGTCACATGACGATCTTGCAATATTAGTTCACGCACAGCATCAATGTTTTATTGCACAACAACCGATTTTGGACGACCTTCACGAAATTCGTCCTGGATTGAACTCAGAAAACCAGCGAAACACGGTGGCCCTGGATGGTGCTTCATCACCAAAAGTCGAAGCGAGTTGATTGGCACACTCTTGTTGAGTTAATCCACGTCGAAAATCATAAAAAATCATTGCACGAAAATGTTCACGATTTAATTCCATTTTTTAGCCGAAACGATTTTTTCAAGTCACTGTAAACAATACAAATAGCACTCGTATGATAAAATGTTCTGAGTACATTTACCATTAAAAACGACAAGCTTTACGATACCAATGTCAGATTTGACATATCAACATTGGTGTTGCCATATCTTAAGACTTAAGTAGCAACCCTCGTACAACTTACATATTAAACTTATACGGGCATGTGATAGAAACCACCGACGTGTTTCACTTTCGCCCAAAAAAAACCTAGGTGTGATAGAAAATGCAACGATTTCATTTTCGAAAATTGATGTTCGAACGAACTGCTGATTAGGGCCGTCTGAAACGTATCGAATTTGTGGCGACACTTATCGTTTATTTTTCTTTGGACCCTCTTGCTAATATTTACACTGAGCCACTGATGCCAAGTAAATATCGTCACACTGCGCACTCTCTTTCAAATTACTCACTCTACAAAAACCAATCAAAAACACTGCATTTCTCAACAAACAGAAATCGTGTATAGTATAGGATACTAACACATTGCAAACATGCCAACTTTTACACCAATGAGATTATTAAACTAATCACTTTATACGCATTTTTTAAACAAAATTAAAACATCATAGCTTTATGACAAATAAATTAATTGAATTAAAGACAAATTGGAATCTTCGAAAATGTTAAAATTTATATGCTGGCAGGTTGGCATATTCAGCATTGGTTTGTTTTGCTTATTTCGTCTATTTTACTTCAATGGAAAAGTGATTTGGGTAAAATGCAAATTTATGCCTTAAAACCACTAAAATGTTGAATTTTTTAAATGCAGTTTTGCGAGGAAAACAAAAAACTACAGTTCTTGGTTCTCTTTTTTCTTTAATAACTTGAGATTAGAGAGAATTTAACCAAATCGCCTGTAAAAAATTAGGCAATTTAAAAACGTCAAAAGCGTTTTTAATCACTACGTGGAATGGAATTGGGAAGGAATTGAGACAAAAGCGGTTTCCAGCACACACTGGATATACTACTAATTCCACTTACATATTACACTTACATACTACTTATTTATTACTTATTTTTATATTTGAATTCTGATTCATATTTTCTTATTCTTTCATTTTGTTCTAATTTCAATTGTTTTCTATTGAATTGGTTTACAACTTCATCGTCTTTCTTTTTTCTTTCAATTCAAATTCTTGCGGGTCCTTCTCCTTCTGCCATTAAAAATTTTTCCCTTTCTAATTTTTTTTTACCTCTTGCATTGCTATAAGCAATGCCGCACTACTATTTTTAGTTTCACGTAACTTTCGTTGTAGCCCTTTGAAGGCTAGCCAATTCTAGCAAAGCTAGTTTAGGAAACTCATCCGCAGTTTCAATTTCTATACACGGGGTGAACAAGCTTTGGTCATTATGTTGATGAACCGATAAAGCTATTGCTGCCTGGTGGAGATGGTCAACACTGGCCATCTGGAAGCAACCGGTCACCGTTCTAAGGGCGTTATTTTGACAAACTTGCAGATGTCCCCACTAAGTACCACTAAGGAAAGGAGTCCATACTGGAGCGGAATAATTTAAGATAGAACGTCCAATTGCTGTATAAGTGGTGTTTAAAATATTCTTCTCCTTTCCCCAGGAAATGCCTGCAAAGGCCTTAAGCACTTTATTCCTCTTTTTCACACGATTGAAGTTGTTATTTGTTTTGTTATTGTTATGTAGAAAATGTGAGCAAGCTGTCAAACTTTACACCAAGAATTTTCGGATGGGTAGTAGTTGGAACCCTTAAACGCTCAACAAAAATGAACAATTCCACTGAGACCCCCTTAGTCCAAGAGGTCAAAATGGAGGATGTTAATTTAGACGGTGAGAGCTTAAGGTTGTGGCCACAGAAGAAATCAGAGATTTCCCTGAGATAGTCATTTATTAGGTCGCAAACTTCGTTCAGGGCCGAGGTAGTGCTGTGCCCCTTCCTGAAACCATGCTGATGATCTGCAATAGTGATTTGTTCTATCATTGTGGGAAGAATCAGCGACTCCAAAATTTTAGACTCTGGGGAAAGAAGAGAAATAGATCTGTAAGAACTAGCTAAATCTGCATCATGTCCCGGTTTCAGAGGAGGAATAACTCTAGCTATCTGCCATAATTCATGGACAAGAAGTTGACACATAGAGGAATTGAAATCGCTACTGGCGATAAAAGTTTGAGCATAAGCATCGAAACACCATCAGGTCCCAGGACCTTAGAAGACTTCGCGTTGCGAATCGCAGCTTCAACTCCACCAGAAGTAAATTCCTCCGGCACAACTTCAGGTTTGATGTTTTTAAACCTACGTATGGAAGACCGCTTCTTTCTGCTGTTAGTCGAGGGGTGCATAACAAACTGATGACAAAATTGAGCGACACATTTTTTAGCATTCCCTATTTGTTTCCCCTCAAACATGACGAAAGATTGGTGCTGTGGTGCACCAGATAGGAATAGTATCCCGCAGCTTACGAGATCCAGGATTACATGACTCAAGATAATGAAGCCATTTCGCTTTACGATCCGAGACAAGTTTAACGATCTCAAGGTACATCTCCAGACGTTCATCACTCGGATCAGTAGCCCGAATCACATAAATTCGTTAAGCGTGCAGCATCCGCTGGTAAATTGGGTCTTATAAGAGGAAATTTACCAGCAGGAATGTGCTTCTTCGCGGCTTTATTGATCGCGTGTCTGAAAGCTTTCTCTCCCAGTCTAGTATCATCAGGAATAGGGAAGCGACTTAAAGTATGATCTATCGACGCCCGAAATTCTGCCCAGTTCGCTGTTCCATGAATGAAAAAAGTGAAAGTGACAAAATCATTGGGTTTCGCTATATCAATAAGAATAGGAACATGGTCAGAACTCAAGGCAATATCGACAGACCACCCGCAATATGATAAAAATTGTGCACTGACGATGGTAATGTCAAGAGAGCTGGCAAAGGTAGAACTTATCCGGGTAGCGGAATCTTCATTTCTCACGCTTAGAAAGGATCAGAGGGACTGACAGAAGGTAGGGAAACAGCTCAATTCCTACTTCTTTTTTGCCTAACCACAAAATAGTCCACAAGGGACGCTAGACCACATGAGCTAGTTAATTTAGTCTCCTGAACAGCCAACAAAATTTTATTCCAAACCATATAATCTGCGATCTCTACAATCTTCCCACGCAACCCATTACAATTAAACTGAATGATCTTTAAACAATCAAACAATTGAGACGACGTAAGGCTACGAGCACGCGGTGTTGACAAATTTTGCGGCAGAGAAAGTAGAGGTGACAGTGTGCGGTTGGCTAAAGATGGTGACACTAACCGGATGGAAAATGGTGAAGCGTTGTCGGTTAGAGTCCTACAACAAGGTGCTATATAGTCAGAATTCAAATCCCTTCGAAATCTAAGACCAGCTCAACGCCTCATATGACACAACCTATGACATTTATTGCACTCAACTGAGACAATATTGTGTTGTAAAGCATTGTCACAGATTGGACATACCCGTTCCATATAAGAAGCAGAATTGCGATTGATATTTCGCGGGGCCACCAAAGTTGTGAGTGGTTGTGGCCCCGGCTGAAATGAAGTACCCTGTTATTATGTACAATAAGGAGCAACATACTGCACTGGCCGATTATTCAGGGAATTTAACCCAGAACAATTCGCAAGATGACACCATTCCATATAGCTAGAGCAGAGGCGAATTCTCTTACCAATTCTCTTGCTGCACAGGAAATAACCAAATCCTAGGACCTGGATTTTGTTCAATACCAGCACGGATTAAGAGGATTTTGAGCAGATGCGCTGGTAACAACTGCTCTCCTCGGGAAAAAGTGGTTGGGTCTACGTCCCGGAAGTACCCGACAACAACAGTCGGTCAAGGACCACTCATTCCAACCGCGAGGCTGCAGGTATGTTGTCTTTTTGTTTCTATTGCTGTAGTCATAATCCTTTTGATTAAAATCTTGTTCGCGGGTTCGATTCCCGCTCTGGTCCTCTACTTTTCTAATTAACTCCAATCCTTTCTAACTCTCTCCCTGAGCCTTTGCTACTATTGCTCATATTAAAAAAACTAAAATTATAATTTATAATTAAAATCTTAGTTCTTTATAAATAAAAGATGGTTTTGGTGTCCATAGATCTGGCAACACTAATCTGATTGTGACAAACGAGCACGTGTTTGAAAGGTGATATTTCAGGCTACATGTTTTGTGAATGCAGCTGTGTAATTCGTTGCTCGTGTTAATAGTTATACTGATTTGAATATAAGTGAAGAAATTCACTATGTGATGGTTTTTTACTATAAAAAAGGATAAACGCTGCAAAACTATGCCGGAAAATTTTTGCAGTTTACGCTGAGAATACTGTGAGCGAACGCCGGACCCAGGAGTTGTCTGCTTGATTCCATTCCGGAACATTCGATGTTAACGATGCACCTCGCACTCGTCGACCTGTCACTGAAAAAGTCGATGAAATTTTGCAACTGATGGAGCAAGACCACCACGGAAGCTGTCAGGAGATAGCGGAGGCACTAAACTTCAACCATATGACAGTTTGGAATCATCTAAAAAGAGCAGGCTACTCAAAGAAGCTCGATGTTTGGGTGCCACATGAATTACTTAAAAGAAATTTAATTGACCGAATAACCATCAGTAAAAGGCTGCTGAAACGTAACGAAATGGAACAATTTTTAAAGTAAATCATTACGGGCTATGAAAATGGATTAAATACGAGAATACGAATAATTGTCTATTATGAGCTGCTGCAACGTGGCAAAACGATCAATTCTGTCCTTTACTGTGCACAAATCCACTGTTTGAATGAAGCAATCAAAGAAATAGCGACAGGAACAAATTGTCGGAGCTTGGTTGGTAAGTTTTGATATATCCACCGTAAAGCCCGGACCTTGCACCCTCTGCGTACCATTTGTTTCGGTCTCTGCAAAACTCTCTTCAAGGTAAAAAAAATTGGGCGTCGGAAGAGCCGCTGAAAATCACTTGGCCAAGTTTTTCGCAGATAAACCACAGAAGTTCTACACAGATGGAATTATGAAGCTAACCGGAAAATGGCAAAAGGTCATAGATAATAATGGCCAATATGTACTTGATTGAATTTGATTTTGAATAAAGAAAATTTTTGTTTGAAAATGTACCAAAAAACCGCAGAGACTTTTTTTATATTAGAGGTAAAAAAAATTTTCTAAATTTTTACGCTGCACAGCTTATAAATTACCTCTGCTTCTTTTTAATTTTGTTTTTTTTTTTTGTGGTTTTAAATTTATCTCATATTCTCCTATTTATTTCTATTGCAAGTTGCACTTCTTTTCGGTCAAACACTCACACACAAACACGCATACCAGAAATTTATTAGTTTTTTTGCGCACGCCGCTTTGCACGAAATATTTAATTACAACTATTGTAAGTCAAATTTTACTTGACCCACTTGTTTTATAGATAAAACTTATGGCTGGTGGGAATGCAGGGTAGAATCGGTGATGACCGTTAAATATCAACTAACCGATATATGCAATGCTTTGAAGGATTAAGCAGAAAATACGACTGATTGTCTGTTGGTTAGTGAATGCCATTCTAAATGAAATAACTATATACGAGTTTATAATTTCTCTCGTCGTATGGTATGACATTCTTACGAAGATAAATGGAAGATACGAAGATATGGCAGAGCGAAAATATGCACCTAGATGCGGCTATACAATACCTAGACGCATTTACTCAATGGCTTGATAATTATCGTGAAATCGGTTTCCAGTCATCCTTGGTAACAGCGAGAGAAATGGCTGATGAGAATGACATTGATGCAAAGTTCAAAGTCGTTAGTTGTAAACGTATGAAAAGAAATTTTGATTACGATGGTGTAGACGAAGCTCCTGCATTATCTGCGGAAGATATTTTCAAAATACAGTTTTTTTATGTCATCAATGTGCACGCAGGTTGCCAACATAGATTTGAGGCACTTAAGCATCATGAAAGCATATTTGGCTTCATATATAGCATAAAAAAGTTAAAAGAAATGACTGACTGACTGTTAACTTTTGACTTAATGCAGCAACTTACAATTATCTCTAACAGTACGATACAAATCTGATATTGATGGACATGAATTATATGAAGAACTGAATATGTTTATCAGTGTATATGAAAGAAACGATGACATTGTTTCGGTGCTGAAATGTATTAAAGAAAAAACTTAACGGAAATGTACCCTACTATCGAAGTAGTCCTGAGAATTATAGCCACGACACCTGTTACAGTTGCGTCTGCAGAAAAAAGTTTTTCGAGATTAAAAATTATTAAAACATATCTGCGGAATACTATGACACGAGAGCGGCTCTCAGCACTTGCTATTATTTCAATTGAAAATGACGTAGATTATTCGTTAAATTATTACGATTTAATTAATGATTTTAGTCTTGGAAAAAGCCGCAAACATAATTTCTGAATCTATGAATAATAAAAATAATAATAACTTTTTATCTTTGTGTTTATTAATTATTGTTAATTTCTAATAAAAAATTTTAAAACTCTAAATTTACTTATTAATAACTTTGCATTTCAAAGTATCATCATTAAAACAAAGGCTAAAACCGCCCCTGCTGCGTGAAGAGTATTAAAAAACAATTTGACGTAATGAGAATTTTGTTTTTCGTTTAAAGTTGAAAAAATCACATTTTTTGTAGTGTGAAACTAAACTGTATATTATTTTAACTGAGAACAACTGTTGTGAATAATACTTTTATGGAACACTTTATGTACATTTTACAATTAATTCCACTATTCCACATTTATATTATTAAAGTAGATACGTTAAAGCGTTATAGCGGTTATGGATATAAAATCTTTTCTCATATCTGTGGTATTAATACCATATGCAAGTACATTTTAAAAACTCTAATATCACTTTACTGATGAATTCACTTTGCCATGCGGAACTGATGATTTCAGATGTGGACACCACAAAAATTGAACAAAGTTTTCATTTGCATAGTGAAAATCCAGATCTGGCACGTATTATCCAATATGATATCATTTATGTTCGCAATTTTTATAACCAGAAACGATCTTGGAGTTATAATATCAGTGTCTATGGTAGCTTTCTTGGCGACACAAACGTCACCGTTCCGTTGTATGATCCGCAAACGAATATCACAGAACAGAGTCACGAGGAATTATTGTAAAATTGATAATTCTACGTCCACAACGTTTTATCGATCATGCATTTATTGGCTCGGTTATATTATTAATGTCATTGTTATGCATACATTTTTGTGCCACTCTGGATGTGGCTGTATTACGTAGGATAATTACTCGACCAGTTGGCCCAATTGTTGGATATTTCACTTAATTCATGCTAATGCCAATGCTTAGCTATGGACTAGGTTTGATAATTTTTCCCAAATCGCCTGAACTTCAAGTGGGACTGTTTTATACGAGGATCTCACCAAGCGGAGGTGCATCTAATACATGGTGTGTCATACTTGGAGGCAATATTACTTTGTCTGTGCTTATGCCCACATGAAGTAATTTAGCTGCATTCGTTTTGATGCCATTGTGGATATTTACGCTTGGAAATCTTATTTTAGATCGTGGCAATATGATTGTTCCATATATAAAAATCGGTGCATTGCTGATTGGACTCATTGGACTCTCATTCGCCATTGGTCTGATCATGCAACGTTTTCTTCCGCGTTTAGCAGGTATTTTAGTACGTCTTATGAAACCCATCTTCAATTGGCTTCATTCTCTTCATTGTTGTATTTTCCATTGCAATCAATTACTTTATCTTTGAACTATTTTCGTGGCTGGTGAGTGGGTTTTTGTTGTTGATAATTTACATCTCAAATATTAAGACGAATTTATAAACGAAATTTTAAATTGTAAAGCAGATCGCTGTTGCCGGTTTTGCATTACCATCGTTAAGTTACCTACTTGCATGGCTGGTTGCTATAGCAGTGCGTCAGAATAGTGCTGATGCCCTTACTTTCGAGACCATTACCATTGAGACTGGCATACAAAACACGGGAATTGCAATCTTTTTGATTAGTGTTGGCGGACTGCCACAGCCACAAGCTGATTTAACGACTGTTATGCCAGTATCCGTAGCCATTATTTTGCCTTTATCTATACAAACGTTGCGTGTGGGTGAAAGATGGTTTACAACAACCGGAACAAAATTTACTAGATAAGTAAATTCTTTGGATTTGATACATTGCAAAAACATAATAATTATATTTCAAGAATTTCTATACTGTAATTACAATACATGTGTCGTGAAAGCACATAATAGCATATGTATGCATAAAAAATATAATGAAAATGAAAAATGAATGGAGGGTTAACTTAACGACTATCATTAATATCAAGGCCACCACTGCCATTATTGCTAGCTGATTTTTGGAATATCTTAAGTAAACCAAAAATAGTGTGAGTCTCAAGATTGATATTCTTCAATTCCATTAGTATACGTAAGTAGTTGGCACGATCGGGCCAACCCTTAAATCGATTGCATTTAAGAGGTTTGGTGATATATTGTAAAAATTGGCAACAGCCAACATTCTTGATACATCAGCCGGTCTCATTTTAGACATCCAGTTGTTCTCCAGAATTTCATATGTTACAAAATGGCGAAGATGAACTCTATTTTCTTGTAGCGCAGCGTCAACATGCAACTTAAAAGATTCTGTGAGCATTTGCATTTGTTCCTCAGAGACAAGCAAATGCTGATTAGTAGGATCTAGATTGGACATAACTAATTTCACTTGCCAGACATCATTCATGTTGGGGCTTCGCTGCATTTTCGTCACATGCTAAAAATTCGCTAATAATTACAAGTTTATCAAAATGTTATGGTTACTCACGTCAAACAATTTCAAATAGACTGGTAGCACATGCATTTTATCTTTAATGACAGCATTATAGAACAACAATACCAGCTGATGCCGTTTAGCGCGCTGTTCATAGCTAAAGTTCACACCGCCACAGTCCAAAAATCGCGACAAGAAACTCATAACAATACGTTCCGATGCATACTGGTGTAAATCCCTCGTATCAACTTCCCAGCAAACATATTGTTCTTTTGTTAGAGTCTGAGCTAGCATGCTTTTAAGACGATCAGGATCTTCGAGATGTGAAAGGCAACCAGTGCGCTTTTTAATATCAATGCACGATGAGTTTTCTAAAGCTTTACTGAAATCAAAGGTGACAACGATGGAAACTAATTAAAAAAAAAATACATGAATATTAACTAATAACAAACACTCACACTAACTGATCCCAATTACGACCGCGTTCAAAGCAAACTGGCCAATAGTTTTCATCTGTAACAATTACTTTATCTAAAGTACTCAATTCGGGAAGTATACATGGAGCAATGGGTAAGCAACGCAATTCATCGGCACCGATCTCCAATACAGCGATATGAGAAAGACAAAGCATTTGCGTATCAATGTCACGCGGTAGAAATAGACGCGGTTCAATGGCCAAAACGTATAGGTGACGAAACGCTTGTAAATGGTATCTATTATCATTGCTGTGGATTGGAAACTTTGGAAAGAATGCACATAGTAGTGCAGAAATTGCTTGTGGTGTCCTGGAAATAGTAAAACGTCCGTCCCCAACAAACAATAAGCCCAGTGACACATGTATGGCCATATGTGACTCTTACACCTAAACCTTTTTGTTAGTCCTTAATTTTAATATTAGGAGATACAAAAATTCCTCAAATAAACAAAGTATAAAAAAATAGATAGGTTTAGACTCTTACAAACCATATCCTCCACGAAGGACAACCACCTTGACACGGTGTGGAGGCTTGCACTGCAATGACTCAACTAACTACGCTGACGGATAACTCTCGTTTTCCGATAGGGCTTCCCATGTCAGAAAGGTAGTTTGAAAAGTGGTAACCAAGATTTGTCCGCCACCCCCGCCCCCTATCCCCGACGCATTGCGTGTCTCCCCTCAAGGGAAGTTCTTCCTCCTGCACCAATTCCTAGCACGATACTTTTTTTCTATCCACGGACTACGCCTACCTCAATGTTTTTCTGACTCTGATTGCCCCTAAGCTGGTAGGCTGTGGCCTTCAGTCCTATTAACACCGAGGTGAAACTTTGTGCGAACGGCTCTGATCTAAAGCACTGGTCCGTCTCCGAGTATACGACCCCATGAAGGCGTATGATAACTCTAGCATGGCTTCCCTGCTTTTGCACAGATAGCCATGGGACCTTTTGCAGTGACTACACTTTCGGGTCGGGATAGCGGCTTTGAGTTGGAACCCAACAGTATGAATATATCTCAATCATCTCTAAAAAATGGGAAGGCCCACCCGAAAGGGGAACCTGCTCGCCTGGTACGGCAAAATTCGACCAGTGGCGCTACGCCAAAATTGTTCGGTGGATCCACCTCTAAACCTCAGGTGCATGCGAGCATTGGCACGAAGCCATGCTCATCTTCGGTCACCTCACACACCTCTAAGGTCGGTGCAACACAATTAGTGAGCCTATCCTCATCTACAGGGACTGTAAAAGCTACCCCCCTCTCCACCCGCTCTATAGACATTGCCCAAAGCAAGTCTAAAGATTCGGGCTCAAACCTTCCGGCTGCCTCTGATGTCCGTCCGCACATTAGCGCGTCCACTCGGGCTTATAGGACCAGAAGATCTGCACACAAAATCATATGCAGACTTCAAGCTGTCGACCCTACCAAGCTCTCCGAGCAGGATAGGGCAGCTCTCGCGTGGGCTCAAAAATATGTGGAGGCTCGCCCAACCCCCGCACTTACTACTCAGAAACGACAAAGGTCGACTGAACAGCTTACACAATCGGTACCAGTGGATGCCAAGAAACCCAGAATTATGGCACCTTGTCCCACCAGACGTTTTAACGACGTGGCCAAGGACAGCCTCATCTGGCAGTGATTGTCGGGCAACATGAAATCTGACGACCCAGTTAGTGTTATATCCATCTCTGACCTCGTCAATGATTTCTTTGGCCAAACGGACTTAAGTGCGTCGGAGTCTCCTCTGTCTGAAGAGGAAGACCCCGATAACACAATAATTCCTATCCCCAAAGATGGTGAAGGTAACCCAAATTACCCTTCACCAATGCCTCGGCAGCACTGCTCCTGCATCTCTCCCAAGGGCACGAGGAGCTCTTCTCAATCCAGGAACACTGGGTCATTAATGACAGGGTATGTGGACTCAGCCACCAGGACGCCTGATCTACTGCTAAGGCTCAGGTAGACCTAGGGCTTGCGTTATTGTCAAAAAATCAATTAATGCTCTTGTACTCCACAGGTATCTGGACAGAGACAACGTTGCCGTCATCGCAGAAGTGGACAGCACTTCAACCTGGATAGCATCTTGCTGTATGGCAAACGATCACGGACCAGCCCCTCCCCACGATATAGTCAGGCTTCTGGTTTCAGAAGCCAACAATAAGCGGATCCCTATCGTCATCGGTGCGGATGCCAACGCCCATCACGAAGTGTGTGGCAGCACGGTGATTTTATCTTAGTCCTCGATCTCTTTGCTGCAAATCGGAGCAATGAACCTACCTTCATGACTTCTAACAGAAGGGAGGTACTCGACGTCACGATTGTCAGTGACCACTCACCCTTACTCTTAAGGGATTAGAGGGTCTCCCAAGACTGATCCTACTCAGATCATAGATATCTCACCTCCACCATTGGATGCTTTAGGTAGGGCCAAATTTCAGTCTAGCATTGCCAACAGCCTTGGTCCGGTACCTTCCATAACGGCTAGCGCCCACATTGATATGGCGGTCGTACAGCTCTCAAATGCCTTCAAACTAGCAGCGGAAACTTCCTGCGTGGCTCACACATCCAGAGGAAAGAACAAACCCAGGTGGTGGAATGCCGAAATAACAGAAATCCGCAAACAATGCCGCAAGCTCTTTAACAGAGCTAAGGCCTCAAACGACTGGCCTCCCTTCAAAGATAAGCAAAGGGAACTCAAGTACTCGATTAGAAAATCCAAAAGAGCTACATGGAGAACTTTCTGTTGCAATATAGAAAGTGTCTCCGAGACGTGTAGACTCCGCAGGATTCTCACATCTTCTCCAAGATCCCTGGATAGTGTCCAGAGACCTAATGGTAGCTGGACTGATACCGGGATGGAGACCTTGAACGTCCTGCTAGACACACACTTTCCAGGCAGTGTGCCTCTCACGAATGTACCTATCGATGCGCCCCCTACGAACCGATGCCTTGTGGTGACCTACGCTCACCTTCAGTGGGCCATCAATTCCTTTGACCGTTTCAAATCTCCTGGTCCTGACGGTATAATACCAGCAGACTTTCAGGAGGTTTCCAACATCGGCACACCGTGGCTTCTGCAAATTTATAATGCATGCCTCCAATACTCTTATATTCCCAGCATGTGGCGTGTAGCCCCTGTAGCCTTTATTCCCAAAGCAGGGAAAGTGTCACACATCAAACCCAAGGATTATAGACCCATTAGTCTTTCCTCTTTCCTTCTCAAAACATTTGAAAGAATTATCGATGTCCATATTAGGACCACCATCGATCAGAACTTCCTATCAATTTCACAACATGCCTACACTAAGGGCAAGTCTGTGGAAACTGCGCTACACTCTCTCATTGAGGTAGTGGAAAAATCACTATCCCATAAGGAATTTACGTTGTCTGTGTTCCTTGATATCGAAGGTGCATTTAACAACGTATGTCCTAACGCGGTAGTTTCAACTCTGTCCGGCCTAAACCTGGACTCAAATATCATCACTCTTATTGAACGATTGTTAAAATCTCGTTCCATTACTGCTTCTTCTGGCAATGTCAACGTTACGATAGCCCTACACAGAGGTACGCCGCAAGGTGGCGTACTCTCTCCTCTCATCTGGAAATTGGAAGATAACTCCCTGCTAAGTAATTTGGACCGAACCGGATGCCGAGTTATAGCTTATGCCGACAACATTGCTATTGCGGTATCTGGCAAGTTTCCTTCCACCCTATCAGAGAGATTAACATATGCTCTTAGCATTGTTTCAGAATGGTATCGGGACTTTGGTCTCTCAGTTAACCCTTCAAAAACTGAGACCATACTTTTCACAAAGAAGTACAAAATTCCCGACTTACAACCCCGACCCCCACCCCCCCCCCCCCTAAACTCGAAGGTGTCCGCCTAAATATTAGCCTAATTGCGAAGTATCTAGGTGTTATTGTTGACTCCAAACTCAGCTGGAAAGCAAACATCTTGGAAAGGTCACGGGAGGCCTCGTGTGCTCTCTACTAATGTAAGAGAGCCCTGGTCGCGAGCTGGAGCCTTAACCCCGCATTGCTACCTGGCTCTATACACCCGTGGTGGAGCCCATCTTTCTATATGGAGCCTTTTTTTGGTGGCTTGCCTGTCTCAAGGCAGTCAACCAAAACCTCTTGACAAAGTTAGGAGAACGGCAGCCATTGTGATAACAGGGGCCTTTCGGACCACTTCCACCAAAGCGCTGTTTGCAATCCTCAACTGGATGCCAACTAGTCTTCTGGCTGAACAGTATGCCAAATGTTCTGCCATTAGACTTAGCACCATAGCTTGCTATACCAGCCACATACAGGGTCATGCAAGCATTCTGGGACGCTGTCCATCTGCCCCTGGGGCAGTCGACTATGCCTGCCCCACACCCTACTTTAACCGGAAATTCTCCATCCAAATTCACAGTAGAGAAGATTGGCTGGACGGTAAAGTTCTAAAACCTAATTCCATTGACATCTACACAGATGGTTCCAAATTGAAGAAGAAAGTCGGCTGCGGTATCTTCTCAAACAACCCATACTTAAGGCTCAGGTTTCGCTTGTCTGACCATTACAGTGTCTTTCAAGCAGAAGTAATGGCCATACTACTGGCCTCCCGGTAGCTTCTGGATAATGATGCTCCGGGGTCCCACATTAATATACATACAGATAGCCAAGCGGCAAAAAAGTCACTCTCGGGTGTATATACTACATCCAAGCTGTTTGCGGACTGCCATTCTTTCAAAGACACTCTATCTGCGTGCACACATACAACTATGTTGGGTGCCCGGACATAGAGACATTGTGGGCAACTGTGAAGCTAACGAACTAGCAAAAAAAGGGACGTCTCGTGTAAATGTAACGTCTCCTGCTGGAATTCCGCTAGCCACAGTAAAACAAATTTTTACGAAATTCTACCAAGTTAAAGCTAATGCTCTCTGGGTAGAAGAAGACACTTGCAGTATAGCTAGGCAAACCTGGTCTCACATGAACAGGAAGCGAACCGGCCAACTGCTCAATCTCGGTAGAACCTCAATTAGCAAGACCATAAACGTACTAACAGGTCATTGCATCATAGGCAAACATGTTGAAAGACTTAGTCTTCCGCATAACGACTTTTGCCGTAGCTGCGGCTCAGAAGAAGAGGAGGAGACGGTGCTTCACCTGATGTGCCAGTGTCCATCCCTCGCCAGAAGAAGACAGAACCACTTAGGCTCTATGTTCCTCTCTAGGTTAACCGAACTATCACTCCTACCAATTAAGGACATAGCTAGGTTCATTTCAGAATCCAAGTGGTTCTCCACACCGGACTAAGGGGTGTCGTGTCAACACTTTGCTGGTACAACATTGGCCATAATGTTTTTTGTGCCTAAGTGAGCCTCTCGTCTGAAGGCTGCCACATTAACCTAACCTAACCTACAAACTATATAATTATTTACCCTTCCTGCAAGTAAAAGAAGGGGTTAACATAATACTACGGGCCTCTAACTTAACGTATGGGCTGGACGGTCATTGCGACGGAGACGAGATGAATTACTTGTGTTAACAAGAGCTCTGGCTAGTGGATTAATATACTGCACAAGTTTATTTGCATAGTAATGTTTACGCTTCGAACATTCATCTTTTACCAGCGGTACATTAAGATCTCGGTGGATGTCTATATTTCTGATGTACCAAGGAGCGCCTGCTATTGTTCTAAGGATTTTAGATTGAGCTCTTTGAATGACCTCAACATTGCTTGCGCTTGCAGTGCCCCATATTTCTGAACCGTATGTCTAAATTGGTTTTATTATGAAGTTATACAGAAGAACCTTGTATTCAAGTCACAGACCAGATCTTGCGTTTATTAGCCAGTGGAGACTTAGTGCTCTAAGCTTCATCAGAATTTTTTTTGATTCAATATGCTTCCGCCAAGTGAGACGCCTATCTAGGTGAATACCAAGATAGGTTACCTCCTGCGTTTGTAGCTAATTATTTTAAGATGATTGTCCAGGTCTGATGCAGCTTTAACTGGGCAGCGATTTCGACTGATTATAGCTGTGTCATCAGCGAACGTAGAAGTGACAATTCGAGGATTTGTTGGTAAATCTGCAGTATATAGTATAGCATATATAGAATAGGTCCCAGAACAGTTCCTTGTGGGACACCCGCTTAGGCTCTATGTTCCTCTCTAGGTTAACCGAACTATCACTCCTACCAATTAAGGACATAGCTAGGTTCATTTCAGAATCCAAGTGGTTCTCCACACCGGACTAAGGGGTGTCGTGTCAACACTTTGCTGGTACAACATTGGCCATAATGTTTTTTGTGCCTAAGTGAGCCTCTCGTCTGAAGGCTGCCACATTAACCTAACCTAACCTACAAACTATATAATTATTTACCCTTCCTGCAAGTAAAAGAAGGGGTTAACATAATACTACGGGCCTCTAACTTAACGTATGGGCTGGACGGTCATTGCGACGGAGACGAGATGAATTACTTGTGTTAACAAGAGCTCTGGCTAGTGGATTAATATACTGCACAAGTTTATTTGCATAGTAATGTTTACGCTTCGAACATTCATCTTTTACCAGCGGTACATTAAGATCTCGGTGGATGTCTATATTTCTGATGTACCAAGGAGCGCCTGCTATTGTTCTAAGGATTTTAGATTGAGCTCTTTGAATGACCTCAACATTGCTTGCGCTTGCAGTGCCCCATATTTCTGAACCGTATGTCTAAATTGGTTTTATTATGAAGTTATACAGAAGAACCTTGTATTCAAGTCACAGACCAGATCTTGCGTTTATTAGCCAGTGGAGACTTAGTGCTCTAAGCTTCATCAGAATTTTTTTTGATTCAATATGCTTCCGCCAAGTGAGACGCCTATCTAGGTGAATACCAAGATAGGTTACCTCCTGCGTTTGTAGCTAATTATTTTAAGATGATTGTCCAGGTCTGATGCAGCTTTAACTGGGCAGCGATTTCGACTGATTATAGCTGTGTCATCAGCGAACGTAGAAGTGACAATTCGAGGATTTGTTGGTAAATCTGCAGTATATAGTATAGCATATATAGAATAGGTCCCAGAACAGTTCCTTGTGGGACACCCGCTTTAATTTTATATTCGTTTCTAAAACAATTGTTATGTCTCACTACAAAAATTCGATTCTTGATATAAGACTCCAAAATTTTGTGAGAGTTCTGGGGAAGCAAACTTTTTATTTTGTGAAGTTAGCTTTCATGCCATACTTGATCGAAAGCCTGAGCTACATCAAGAAATACTGCTGTACAATATTCTCGTAACTCAAATGCCGTTCTTATTTCGGTAGTAATTCTGTTGACTTGTTCTATTGTTCCGTGCTTTGACCGAAACTCAAACTGATGAATTGGGATTATGTTATTTGTTTGTAGATGATGATTAAGTTTTATTATAATTATCTTCTCAAACAACTTGGCAAGGCATGGAAGCAGACTTATTGACTTATCCTTCCCTGGTTTTGGAATCAATTTGATGATTGACTATTTCCACTGAGACGGGAAGTAACCGATTCGAAGAATGGCATTAAATAATCTTGTGAGAAACGCTATTGCCGAGTTTGGGAGTTCAATTAACATTTTTTGCACAATAAAATCATGACCTGCAGATTTTTTTGGATTTAGGCGCAATTGAATAATTTTTTTAATTTCACATGAACTGGTTTTTAGCGGATTCATACAAGGATAAGGATAAGGTATATGTGTCTGATTGGGAAGCACAAAATTGTTTGCAGATGCATTACGTTGGAACACACTTTCTAAATGTTCAGCAAATATTCTGGCTTTATCTTCGTCTGAGCGTACCCAACTACCGGATTGGTCTCTAATAGGTGAGTCCACTTCGACGGGAGTTTTCAGATCATTGAGAGCTTTCCAGAGTGACAATCTAGTACAAGCAGGCGATAGATTTTCAATATATCGCCTTTGTGCATCAACTTTTTCACTTTTGAGTGCTTTCGTTAAGTTTTTTGTTGCAATTGTCAGTCTTTCTTTAGCAGCAGGTGATCTGTGCTGCTGCCAGTCTCGTCTTAAACGTCTTTTGATGGCAACTAATTTTTCAATTTCCCTATTTGAGATAGAGTTCCTGCTGTAGTGACTTGCAACATTTTTGGGCGTTGATAATCTAGCTGCAGCTACTAGTACAGAGTTTAGATCACATACCGATTTATCATCATGTAAGTGTTATCGAAAAAATTTGTATATCACACAATTCTCTACAAAAACTATTATTAAACTTTTTCTCCTACGAATCATCATTCTAAATTATCGCGATTCCAAAGATAAAAATTTCGTACTATGATCACGCACTTTTAACACATTTCTATTTTGCATAGTTTTCATTATATTCTTAAATTTCCACGAGAAATCAACAAATCGAAAGATTATCCATCTTATCTTGTCACCGCAAAAAAACATTAACAGCGAGTTATATGTATGTTAGGCGTTAACATACATACAATTTTTTTTCATCGCTTTGATAATAGGTCGGTAAGACAAGGTTTCCACGATAAGACATTTTTGAAAGACTAATCGTCAATTCTCCTTTAGTGTCTATTGCTAGCGTTTTCATGTTAAGATTGGTGCCAGACAATTTATTTCAAATTATTTATCATTTTTATTTCTTTATGCAGATGTGCGTTCTGGCACCAACCAAATTCTTGCATGTGCACTGTACGCAAGTCAAACAAGTCGACTTTGTATGCACCAGACAAATTCACCCCGTCGTTCGTCTCTTCTGTACAAGCAAATATCTGCAGAGAAGAATCTGACTAAAAATCTTATCGTGGAAACCGGGACTAAGTGTGGGTAACGCAAAGCAAATGTTTTAGCATTCCTCTTTGTTTATATTTGTTTGCAATTTAGTTTAGTTCGAAATGAGATGAATTGAGAAAAGATAAAACACGGTAAAAATTGGAGCGCAGTTAATAATTAATCGAAAAAACAATTAATGATTGAAAATCATAATTAACAAATTTTATCATTAATCGTTTATCAAATTAATTTTTCGCCAACCCTCCAAGCAACATATATCACCTTTTTATTTTAATTTGCAACCACCTTCACTCAACAAAACTCAAACGAAATAAACAAACAAACAAATGCCGTCGGCTTCACAAAATTCAAAGGAAATCAGACAAAAATTGATAACCGCAAGCCAAACGAAATGAAAAGAAACAAAAAAGGCGAAAGAAGAAAACAAAAACGTCGGCAAAACTACAACGTTACCCTGGTACATGGATATTTTCTGCCCCCCGTCTACCACGCGTCCCTCGTCTACAAACCACATCACCTGAGAGAGAAATCTGACGCAATCACCCAAATGTGTAAGCGGTCTTAACGAAACACAACAACAACTTGCAAAAATATAACTATAGTACAATATAAATGAAAACAAATACATAGCTTTTGATGTTTTGCTTGTTTCTATGTCAACAAAAGTTTTTTTGTTTTTCATAAACATATGTAAGAAAAGTACAATGTTTAGGAAATAAAAAAATTAGCCAAGTGTGAGTCGGACTCGCACACGGAGGGTTCCGTACCATCGTACAAGATTTTTTGCTCAAAATATTAAATTATGTGTATATTTAACAGCCTAAAAGTATACTACAATTAACAGGTTAAAAGTATGCTTAAAAAAACAAGTTAAACAAAAGATTAAATTAAAGAACAATGCTTCTAAAAATGTGTATTTTTAGTATTTATCGTTCTACACACCAGTGAATTACACACTCTGTGAATTTAAACGCTCTTCCTATTACGGTTCATGAGATAGAGCAGGAGTCGGACGAACGGACGGCGTAAGCTTAGTAATAGGGTCCCGTTAGCTCCCTATGGGCACGGAACCCTAAAAAGGAAAATATTCTCCATATTATATTCTATATAACTATTTTTTATTAAATTAAATTTACCTAAATGCTATGTAGATATGTATGTAAACAAGTAAAGTATTTTTAACTATTCAATTCCCAGTGTCACTTGTAGGTGACAGAAGTTTAATATATTTTTTTCTACCACACGGAGATTTTATTATTAAATTCCACTACCATTGTTGCAAAACCAGTAAATAAAAAATTAAATTTACAAAATTCTAAGCACCAACTGTGCAGTCTATATAATTTCATTAAAAATAACAACGAAATACACAAGAGAATTGTCTGCTTTTTGTTGTTTTATACATGAAAGTGAGAGCAAAGAAGAATATAGTATGCATACACAAAAGAAAAAAATGAAAAAAACTACGTTATTCATGATAGCAAAAGACACAAAATCAAAATGCACATACAAACACACAGTGCCTTAAGCATTTTGTGTACGTACTGAAACAGTCAGCTATGAATCATGACACTGCTTCTGCTTCGCACACTATGCCCATTGCTTTTTTCACGTTCTCTATTTATCAAGAAATCATAATGAGAGCGAGAGTATTTTTTTTTTCTGAGAGCGCGAGCACGTTTCGTTTCGCAAATGTGTTGAAACATTTGCGATACCTTTTGAAGCCGAACGCTTCACTGCAGATCTCTGTTCGCGACAGTCACATTTGTCCTTTACTTTGTATACCGTGGAGTTCTTCATAAATAATTACACGTCATATGTCGTATTTCATTGGACTATGCATTGATAAACATAATGTTGCATTATCAGGCCAAGAAGGGGTTTTCCGAGCACTTTTGGCGTTTCGCATAGAAGCAGGAGATGAAGATTTAAGAACGCACTTGGAAACAGCACCTAAAAACTGCATCATGATCAGTAACACTATCCAGAACGATATCATTGGACAAACAATCCAGTCAAAGATAGTCCAGCGGACTAAAAAATTGTTTGCTATATTCTGTGACGAAATGTTTGATGCGAGTAAAATGGTGTTATCTCAGAAGATTTTCTTGGGTTCATTCAACTGAAGCCCACGACAGGAACAGATGTGACGGGAGAAAACACTAAAGAGTTAGAAGCCCTAGATTTGAATATCACTAGGCTGCGCTGACAAGCATACGACGGAGGGTCCAACTTTTTGTGGCAACGTAAATGGAGTCCAAACATTGATATGTGAAAAACAACCCTTGGCATTCTATACG
This sequence comes from Amiota mariae, assembly GCA_035041805.1. NCBI lineage: Eukaryota > Metazoa > Arthropoda > Insecta > Diptera > Drosophilidae > Amiota > Amiota mariae. The sequence continues at coordinate 45,316 of JAWNKV010000698.1, forward strand.
TATTGTTTCAGTCACTCATTAAATTTAAGTGTTTCAAAAGCCTGCGAAGTTCAAGATATCCAAAACATGCTTGGAACAGTTTCTTCAGTGATTATTCCTGACGCGCAGTAGGATTCTCCAGACACCAGAACTTGATGATATCTGCATCAGTTTGTGCTCACGTCGCCAATGTAATTGACTTGTTACTTGAAACAAGAAAAGATGAAGCATCTTTCGATGGGATTTTTGAAGAAACCAAGAGAATTGCTGACAAAATAGGATTCGAGTTAAAAATTCCTCGTTTATATGGTCGGCAAAAAAACCGCAGCAACATACGCACCGAGGATATGACGCTTTTGGGATACTTCCGGTCATTTTTTTTTTTTCAAATTGGAAATTCCTGGCTCTAAAGGGTTTGAGCACATCACATCACACCAAGTCCACAGTCGAATCGTGGAAGCTGCGAAAATTTATAAATCGTTCAGATTGCAGCAAAACCGAGCTCAAACAAGAAATCATTTTGTGACACAAGAATTGCAAGAATACAGAGTTTAAGAGAGCCCAGACTACATTTGAGGCATTGCAGGTAATCAAAACGAAGATATTCAATAATTACTTCCCGAACGTTGCAATATTGTTGCAATTGTTTTCGATGATCCCTGTCACTTCGGCAACAAAAAAAAAAGTCTACTCATACTTCCAAAGGGACTCTCTTGTCATAGACTGGATAATCATGAGCGACAATCACAACGTTTTTACTCATTGTACATAAGTAAAATATGAAATATGTACGAAATCACAAAGAAAGAGAATGATTAATATAAAAAAAGAGTAACCTTGGCTATGTCGAAGACCCCTAGGTCTGTGGACCTTGGAATTTATAAGGTTGGTGGATATGGGGCAGAATCTTTTAATGTCCAAATTTCAAGTCGATAGTACAAAAAACAAAAAAGTTTTTCTAATAAGAACATGAATTTGGATCCCAGTTTGTATGGAAGGTAGCCTCCTAGTGGTCCGATTCGGCTGATTCCTACAAATGTACTGTTTCAACTCTAAAGCTCAAAAACTGGGGGACTAGTTTGCATACATACAGACGGACAAACGGACATGGCTAGATCAACTCGTCTCGTCGGGCTGATGAAGAATATATTTATTTTATGGGGTCTCCGATATCTCCTTGTGTGCGTTACAAACTTCAAGACAAACTTATAATTCTATTCACTGCATGAAGAGTATAACAAAAATTTTTTTCTTAGAACTTTAACTTGGATCCCGGTTTGTATGGTGGTACCACCCTTAGTGAACCAATTCCGCTGTTTCCGACAAATGTACTGCGTAAAAAGAAAGCTCCGTGCAAATTTTCAGTTCTCTTGCACAAAAACTGAGGGACTAGTTTGAATATATACAAACGGACCGACGGACATATCTAGATCAACTCGTCTCGTCGCATGATCTAGAATATATATACATACTTTATGGGGTCTCCGATGTCTCCTTCTGTATGTTACAAACTTCTTGATAGAGTTATAATACTATTCACTACGTGAAGAGTATAAAAATTATTATTAATTTCTTAAATTAATAATTCATGTTTAGGGTTCCGTACCTATAGGGAGCTAACTGGACCCTATTACTAAGCTTACGCTGTCCGTTCGTCCGACTCCTGCTCTATTTCATGAACCGTAATAGGTAGAGCGTTGACATTTTCACAGAGTGTGTAATTCACTGGTGTGTAGAACGATAAATTCTAAAGATACACATTTTTATAATAGAAGCATTGTTCTTTAATTTAATCCTTTGTTTAACTTTTTTTTTTTGTAGCATACTTTTAAGCTGTTAATTGTAGTATACTTTTAGGTTGTTAAATATACACATAATTTAATATTTTGAGCAAAAAATCTTGTACGATGGTACGGAACTCTCCGAGTGCGAGTCCGACTCACACGTACAAAATTGGCATTACCACAATGGTCATTAATTGTCTGACAACTGGTTTTTTGATCTATTGTTTTGGATTGCAGCAAATCGCCAAAATTCAAAATCACATGTCACCTTTATGTCTGTCAAACACAAACTAAAGATGCAAAATGGCTGATAATGTCTACATATGTTAAGGATATGTATACCAACATAGCAAAAAATCAAAAATCACTAACACGTGGACAGAGCAAAATAAAAAGTATCTTACTTTTTGAACACACACCTCGTATAATAATATTGCATTTGAAAGCTAAATACACAGCTTAACTCTGTATTATAGAACTGTACGAATGCGCATAAATGGCATATGAATGGATTCGCTCTGAAAACGAATGCATGTTGTGCCGTCCAATTTGTATTCATTAGAAGTATAAGTGTTACCGCGTAGTAATCAAAGAATTATACTTCTCCACACTAAACTAAGATATCATCCCCCAGCTACACAATCGAAGAAATAGAGTCTTCGAGAAGTTCATCTAACACTTCACAATGCCATCGTTGCCAAGAATACGCGTACACAGCTCGCTACTGCAGTAAGTATTTCATATGCATCAAATATGGTAAGCCACACAAAACTAAAGCCTGCGATGGGTCATCTAATGCCCCCAGCACAAGTTTTCACTGTGCGGATGATAACACAGCGAACTACAAGGGACTTAAGTACTACCAATAATACATTCAACGTATCAACATAAGTCTGAAAAACCAAAAATTTAGGCATTGCTCCTGGCGCAAGCCTCAAAATGAATCCATGAGCATGAGCTATAATGTTTTGTGCAAAGCATCAATATTGGCATTCTTTACTAAGAGAGGCCCGGCTGAAAGAAGACTGGGTATCGAAGCTTCATGGTACCACGCTAACCACCCAACGGCGAGGACTGCAAAATGTGGAACAGTTGTTATGATCAGAAGTGATATCAGTAACTATTTCAATCATTCCTAATCGTACCAGTAAAGTTCAATTGGCTTCACCAACAGTTCTCACATCCCAAGGGGAAATAGATTTGGGCGCAATCTACAGCCCACCTAGCTGGGCTCGGTTGAGAATGATTTCGCAACGCTAATGGCTGAATTCCTTGTTGGTCGGAATTAGAATGAAAAACACGGATTCTGGGGTGCTGGAAGATGCAACTCAAAAGGAAACAAACTGGTCGGCTACATTCTTTTTTCTAGTGCTAACGTACTAGCCACCGGAGTCTCCAAAAGATATCCAAACCCCGCTAACAACTCTCCCAGCTGCATTGACCTCGCAATATAACTGCTTATTCCCCCGTTTACACTAATGGAGATGAACAGTACCATTCGGTGCCTCGAAAGAAACAAAGTTTCATATCATGAAAGAATATGTAATAACACCAGGTGCTGCCAAAGAGAGTTATCCTTTCTTGGAGTCGATTTTCAACATCATTGTAAGGTTGCAACATATCCATTCCCAGTAGTAGTTGGCCAATGTGACTATGATTCCTAAGCCTGTCAGGCTGGATAAGATCTAAAGTCTACCAGACGATCAGTCTCCTGCCTGACTGTCTCCACCAAGGGGCACTTTCCCGGATCATTAATTCGCGTTAAGAACTAGACATGACACTACTTAACAGCTCCATCGAATGGTTAACTATATCTTTTGGACATTCGACGCCAAAGAGTACTGTAACGCAATATTCATCGACGTTCAACAAGCATTTAATCGCGTTTGGCACACCGGTCTGATGGCCAAGATTAAAGAAATGCTCCAGGTCCTCTACTTCCTACTACACACTCCGTTTCTACTTGAATGGACATACATTCAAAGTCAAGGTGCGAACGGTGAATTCAGCCGCACTGCCAGTTCTTGCTGCAGTGGCCCAGGGCAGTGTTCTGTGACTTATTCCTGATGCAGATAAAATTGGTATCACTCCAGAAAAAATACTTCTCAAGTCATTCACAATTGATGTAAGTGTTTTTTACTTTGCAAGTTGTCACCAGTCATTCACCTTAGCAGCACAGTGATACATGACTAAAAGCTCATATTCAGGGAGCATATCACTACGGTAATTGGAACATGTCGAAGTAAACTATGAATGCTCTACTGGTTTCTTAACAGCAGAAGCAAACCAGCAAATCGTCGTGCACTGGTTATATGGTACATAAGTTTGGAGTATAGCTGTTAAGTCAACCCCCAAACCCTGCAAAAGAAAGTTTTCCAACATAAGTCAGCCAGAATTGTTTGCATATCCATCTACATTCATGGCATCATGCAGATGAATGTATTTGTAAAAATTTGCTAGGGATAACTCTGAGCAATGCTTTTTAAAATGGTAAAGATTGACGATACTATTGACAAGTAGAAAAAAAGAAAGTTTAATGAAACTCATATTTTCAACTAAGGACAAAAAGTTAAGACATATCTACGATTGTGTGATGATTTTTCGGAAGATGGAATTTACTTTTTGTTAAAAGTCTCTTCTATGGAAGCGCAAAATAAAATAAAGAAATGATAATTTTCCACAATCACACATGAAAAAGATTTTAGATGTAGATATAATTCAAATGAGCACCTTGATGACAGCCATGGCAGTGCACCATAGGCACGCGAGCAGCATTAATGCCCTGGGTTCAGTCCTTAAGGTTGTTACAGGAGCCCCTGACTTTGATGATTTTGAGGAAGTCAGATTTGAGCAGAAACAGCTCATTGATAGAAAGCATTAATCATAGGAAAAGAAAGAAATAGACCGTTGGATACGGGACATTTATATGAGGTTTTATTAGCTAGAAATAGGATAGTAATAATGGAATTGGAAAATTTAATGACGTCGATAGCACTCACAAAAATCAGTGTTGTAAATTCAGTAATATTAAACGACGGCGATATCAAAGCATTAATCAACAAACAATTCACAGATATTTCGGTAACCACACTAATGGAGGTTTCTAGTGTGGAGATAAACAAACGAAATTTTCTTGCAAACCTGCTTTTGGTCCGTTCGTGCGTCAAAAAAAAAAGTTGAAATGTATGAAATTGTATGGACCGAGTTACATAGCTTGCTCGCGAACGCAGCAACTCAAAAAGTCGAACAACTTCAACTTCAATAGAAAACAGTACTGGTGAATGGAAAAAGAACTGGTTTGTGAACTAGAAAACAGCTGTTTGTGAAGCAAAAGTTCTGCTTGATCGCGTGGTGAATGACAAAAAACTTTTTTGGTAAATGGCAATTTCTTTGAAGTATTTATGTTAAATTTGATGGCAGACTTTCCTATCTATTTAAAAAGTTATTCCAATTCAATTTATTACATGATAATAAAAATACATATTTCTTTTGTTTAATAATTCAACTTTTAATACAGTTTTCTTCAATAATTACTTTCTTAAATTTTCAAATTCGTTTGTGTAGTTTGACGCTGCATGCTGTGTTTGTCGACAATGCAGCTTATCGTTGAAGTCGTTTGTGTATCTCCACCTTTAAGAAATTACTTGCTTGCACGCAGCGACGCCTCACTTTTGAGAAATGTCGCTGCTGCTGACTGCGTAAGTAAAAAACGAAAGGCAAAGGCGTTCAAGCAAGTAATTTCTTATCTCTTTTTGTCTTTGCTTTCCACTTCTGCTTCGTTATTTTACGAAGTCTCAGTAAAGCAATAAAAAATGCAATGAAAATAGTCAAGCAATTTCAATCCCTGGAACAAAGTTTTCATTTGCATAGTGCAAATCCAGATCTGGCACGTATTATCCAAAATGAAAATGAAAATCATCTATGTTCGTAATTTTTAAAACCTGAAACAATCTTGGAGTGGTAATTTTACTGTCTATGGTAGCTTTCCGCAAACGAATATCACAGAACAGAGTCACGAGGAATTATCAAAGACTATATATACCATAGACTGGACAATTCGTACTTCGAAATTATGTTTCGCTCTCAAATTTTGTTTTTTCGCTCCCAAATTTGATTTTTCGCTCTCAAAGTTGGGTTTAGCTCTCAATATTTTCAAACCAACAACAATCGCTCACATCAAAATCAAAACATTGAGACATTCCAACAACAATTTCATGCGTTTGTGTTGTTGAAACACGTACAAACTATTCGAAAAAGAAAATTGAGAACGGCATCATTCTTCGAACTGTCCAGTCTATATAAGTTAATTGTCTTTGGAATTATTGTAAAATTGATAATTCTACGTCCACAACGTTTTATCGATCATGCTCGGTTGGCTCGGTTATTTTATTATTGTCATTGTCATGCATACATATTTGTGCCACTCTGGATGTGGCTGTATTACGTAGGATAATTACTCGACCAGTTGGCCCAATTGTTGGATATTTCACTTAATTCATGCTAATGCCAATACTTAGCTATGGACTAGGTTTGATAATTTTTCCCAAATCGCCTGAACTTCAAGTGGGACTGTTTTATACGAGGATCTCACCAAGCGGAGGTGCATCTAATACATGGTGTGTCATACTTGGAGGCAATATTACTTTGTCTGTGCTTATGCCCACATGAAGTAATTTAGCTGCATTCGTTTTGATGCCATTGTGGATATTTACGCTTGGAAATCTTATTTTAGATCGTGGCAATATGATTGTTCCATATATAAAAATCGGTGCATTGCTGATTGGACTCATTGGACTCTCATTCGCCATTGGTCTGATCATGCAACGTTTTCTTCCGCGTTTAGCAGGTATTTTAGTACGTCTTATGAAACCCATCTTCAATTGGCTTCATTCTCTTCATTGTTGTATTTTCCATTGCAATCAATTACTTTATCTTTGAACTATTTTCGTGGCTGGTGAGTGGGTTTTTGTTGTTGATAATTTACATCTCAAATATTAAGACGAATTTATAAACGAAATTTTAAATTGTAAAGCAGATCGCTGTTGCCGGTTTTGCATTACCATCGTTAGGTTACCTACTTGCATGGCTGGTTGCTATAGCAGTGCGTCAGAATAGTGCTGATGCCCTTACTTTCGAGACCATTACCATTGAGACTGGCATACAAAACACGGGAATTGCAATCTTTTTGATTAGTGTTGGCGGACTGCCACAGCCACAAGCTGATTTAACGACTGTTTTGCCAGTATCCGTAGCCATTATTTTGCCTTTATCTATACAAACGTTGCGTGTGGGTGAAAGATGGTTTACAACAACCGGAACAAAATTTACTAGATAAGTAAATTCTTTGGATTTGATACATTGCAAAAATATAATAACTTATAATAATATAACAATTCGCTATGAAATTTCAAGAATTTGTATACTGTAATTACAATACATGTGTCGTGAAAGCACATAATAGCATATGTATGCATAAAAAATATAATGAAAATGAAATATGAATAGAGGGTTAACTTAACGACTATCATTAATATCAAGGCCACCACTGCCATTATTGCTAGCTGATTTTTGTAATATCTTAAGTAAACCGAAAATAGTGTGAGTCTCAAGATTGATATTCTTCAATTCCATTAGTATACGTAAGTAGTTGGCACGATCGGGGCCATCCCTTAAATCGATTGCATTTAAGAGGTTTGGTGATATATTGTAAAAATTGGCAACAGCCAACATTCTTGATACATCAGCCGGTCTCATTTTAGACATCCAGTTGTTCTCCAGAATTTCATATGTTACAAAATGGCGAAGATGAACTCTATTTTCTTGTAGCGCAGCGTCAACATGCAACTTAAAAGATTCTGTGAGCATTTGCATAAGTTCCTCAGAGACAAGCAAATGCTGATTAGTAGGATCTGGATTGGACATATAGATATCAACTAATTTCACTTGCCAGACATCATTCATGTTGGGGCTTCGCTGCATTTTCGTCACATGCTAAAAATTCGCTAATAATTACAAGTTTATCAAAATGTTATGGTTACTCACGTCAAACAATTTCAAATAGACTGGTAGCACATGCATTTTATCTTTAATGACAGCATTATAGAACAACAATGCCAGCTGATGCCGTTTAGCGCGCTGTTCATAGCTAAAGTTCACACCGCCACAGTCCAAAAATCGCGACAAGAAACTCATAACAATACGTTCCGATGCATACTGGTGTAAATCCCTCGTATCAACTTCCCAGCAAACATATTGTTCTTTTGTTAGAGTCTGAGCTAGCATGCTTTTAAGACGATCAGGATCTTCGAGATGTGAAAGGCAACCAGTGCGCTTTTTAATATCAATGCACGATGAGTTTTCTAAAGCTTTACTGAAATCAAAGGTGACAACGATGGAAACTAATTTAAAAAAAATACATGAATATTAACTAATAACAAACACTCACACTAACTGATCCCAATTACGACCGCGTTCAAAGCAAACTGGCCAATAGTTTTCATCTGTAACAATTACTTTATCTAAAGTACTCAATTCGGGAAGTATACATGGAGCAATGGGTAAGCAACGCAATTCATCGGCACCGATCTCCAATACAGCGATATGAGAAAGACAAAGCATTTGCGTATCAATGTCACGCGGTAGAAATAGACGCGGTTCAATGGCCAAAACGTATAGGTGACGAAACGCTTGTAAATGGTATCTATTATCATTGCTGTGGATTGGAAACTTTGGAAAGAATGCACATAGTAGTGCAGAAATTGCTTGTGGTGTCCTGGAAATAGTAAAACGTCCGGCCCCAACAAACAATAAGCCCAGTGACATATGTATGGCCATATGTGAGCCATAGGTAACATGCGAATACAGAGGGCCAACACGCGATCGTAAATATCGTATAATACGCAAAATCTCACAATTTCCTGAGCCCGCAAAAACTAATGAAATTGATATGAGCAATACCATCAAACAGTTTTCGACGGTAGTGCGGCCAGCATATTCGCCTAAGGGTTTCGCACCAACACCAAGAAGTTGTTTAATCTTACCATGAAGTGTTTTAAAAGCATCTGGATCTTCAGTGCCAGCATATTTTAGGCCAATACAAAATGCAGCACCAGCAATAATGTTGCAATAGGCTTGGCTATGCATGGACCGATTTAAAAATGATCAAGTATGTTTGTAGAAGTGTAAACAACGAAATGTTTGGTACTTACGTTACTGCTTCGTAGTCTATAGGACCTTCATCATCTTGAATTTGTTTGGCTTGACGTTTTGGCACACTTAAATGTTGACGTAAATTAGTTGGAAACTGTGCATCCAGCCAATTTTGCGAAGCATCTACATTTTGCCACATAATTAAGCCACGTGATATTGTGCGAAGCAATAGAAAATCAGGTCGCACCATGTCTAGTAAATAACGTGTGTTGGGTGGATTAAACCACTCAGCAATCGCTGTATTTCCTGTATTGAAAAACATTAAACCTAATGCAAGCGTTGCACCTGGTGCGGTAACATCAATATTGACGTTGTTACCTTCACGTACTTGAAATGACGTTAGACGATATTTTTCTTTTTGTGAGCCTGTTAATGGCCGTTTATTGCCCCCTACCATATAGTAATGTAATGTATCGGGCAACTGTAAGTCTCGTAAACCAGCAGGCGATTCACCTTGACCCAAAGTTACCAAACCAAGGGCAAGACCAGCTGTCAACGCATACGATTCACGTTCAACGCTATTCTCCATTTCTGGACCAGGTGGACGTCCAATTTCATGAAGAAGAACTTCAGCAATATGCCGTTTTGCTGAACTTTGGTACAGCAAACCAATACCCATTACAGCGGCTACTTGAATACTTTGTGGTATATCCAATTCCAGTGCTGTTGCCGGCAATAATGCCTCAATATGTACACACAGCAATTTCGTTATAGTCGAATCCATCGTAGCGCGGTATGCTGCTGAGATGCCTAATAGTAATCCAACGCTGGTCATTTCATCACATTTCACCAAATAATCATAGATACTCATGAACGAGAGGGTTTTGAGATGTCCATTCAGGCCCAATGCCATAAGAAAGCCCGCATGTTCAAGTATATATTCACCTTGATTTCGCGGTTTATTATAAACAATCCACGTTGAGTCGATATCTTTCGCTTGTGGCACAATTTGTAAACCGGCTGCAACGCCATTGTGAAATGATGGCCACATATGCATATTGCTCGGATATTCTATTTGTTGCATTTCGATTGTTGTACCTTTGGTGGGTTCACGTCCAACGAGACAAAGTTTTGGTATAGGCATACTATCCACGGGTCTTGGCAGCATAGTACGCAACGTGAACATGCCACGGCCCAATGAAAGTGTCATTGTTCTTGAACAGAGTGCAAATAATTGTTTTTCTTGTTCCTCAATGAATTCATGATCCGATGTGCCAGGCGATTGTACCATATCAATCAAAACTGGCTCTGAAGATGTTAGCAGACGACGTACTTCCTCGACGCGCATGTCATCGGGAAATCGTAAACGCAACAACTTTGTATCGATGTTATCCATGCCATCATTACGATGCGGATCCTCTTCACTAGTATTAGTTGTTTCGTTTGGTCGGAATCGTGGCGAAAGCGAGTCTTCTTTATGTGCCACATTTATATTATGCGGCGCTTCTTTATGTCTTATAATATTACCACTAACTAAATTCGCATGTTCAACTAGTTCTGGACGTAATATCAACTTATAAGTAGCCAAGGTACTGCCAATTGGTGGCGCAAGTCGCGCCTGCTCTAATATCTCAGCGATTATTAGATGAATGGCTACCGGCAAGCATTCAATATCAGTGCGCGTCATTTCTTTGAAGTGAAAAAATGAAATTGATGATGATATTATGTGAATATGAAATAACTATGGTAAATTGCAACTTACCCACGCTAAGAATCAATTGTATAACCTGCTCATAACGTGGTACTTCAATGTTTATAGTACGCTTCGGACGTTTTGGGTATATTGACTGTACAGAATCAATAAACTCTAGTGGATGAAACCAATTCTTGATTTTTCTATAGCCATGTGTAATTAACGATATAATCTAGTAAGACATTAACTAATTAAGAACACAGCTTATACAAGAAAAAATTTCTCATTCACCTGAATCACATTTCGACTAAGCTCGTTGATGCCATAAACAAAACTATAAGGTATACCCTCGTAGTTTCGCAATATGCGTTCCACTTGCTCAAATACACTTGGAGCTGCCACATGCAAAAGTTCCTGATGCAACATTAATGCACCATGTTCTGGTGTCAATAACGATAATTTATCTGTTTTTTGTGCCAACTCAGGAAAATCCATAACATAGTGTAAGATGTAAGTAGACAACTGCATATCAATAGCCAATTGATGAAGAAACTAAAATAGAATATTAATTGTGTTTTCCAAACAGGGAAAGAGGTTAATAAATTGTACAAACCGCAGCTAAGCCAAATAAATAATTATGCAATGATGTATTTAACTTGAAATCCTCGTACAGCAAATGAAAACAATAAAAGATTGCCGGCAATGTAGAAAAGAATGGTGCATTGCTATCCACTGTATAAGCGATGCCGTTAGGTAATGTGGTTGTAGCATCGATACCATTATCACTAAGTGCATGCATCATGTATTCCCAATCATTGTCGCTTCCTTCATCGTTATCATTATATCGACGTCGCTTTTTTGGTTCATTCAATTCGTTGATCTGATGAATATTATAGAGATCAGCAGAATTTTTTGTAGTATCATAGTCTTGGGCTGATGAGGCAGTGCAACCCAGAAGGCTTAGTAGTATTTTCTTGAAAAGATGCCACTCTTGTTCGGTGCTAAAATCACGTGACCCTGGTGGATTACGTGCACTATACCAGCGTATAATAAATTGCAAATACTGGTCCTTGTTTAACACTTGGCGTAGAGTTGCTATGCACCGTCTTATGAGTGGTGACTCATTTAGGTATGGCAATGAAATCCGTAACATTTTTCCAGTTGAATACACTAAAGTGAGACGATTAACAACAGGGTCTCGTAACAAAATGCAAACATTGTTCGCTTGCCGATTTGTTGAGTTTTGCATTGGCAGCGGATGCACAGGAGACAACAAATGTAATTCGTCGTCGAAACTAGAGTCCATAGTTTTTTGCGCACTTGGCAATAAGCTGCTGCGTCTATTAAAAGGAAAGAGAAGAAATCAACTCGTAAATTAAATAAAGAAAAAAAGAGTCGAAATATTTACTTCGGTGCTACGAAGTTTTCACAACTTTTGCACCCTAGTTGGGGATTTTCCTCATACGGAATTATATCTTTTAAGGTAGTTTATAAATGATTCCGATTCTTGATTATAGATATATACATATATCTTATATATTAAATTAGAAAAAATAAATTAAATCAATATATAGACTCAACTATGTATTTTACCAATTTTTGTTCAAATGGTTCTTTTTTTAATGTACTATTTATATGAAAATGGATACTTATTTGCAATTAAAGAATTTTCACTCATATGGTGGCTATAAAAATTAATGATTTTAGTTGTATGTTGGCTAAGTTTTCTAGCCTTCGGTTTATGGTTGCAACAAATGATCTGTATTTGTTGTAGATAAAATTTCATTTGCACAAACAGTGAGACTTGATAGCCGGTGACATTAACGGACAGAATAAACTAATTACATTTCTATCGCAATACCTCTCCGTAGCCTCCGAAATATTTTTATATGCGACACAAACATCAAATTAAAATACGCTATACACTTTAATGCTTAAAAAACAAAATATATTTATATGATCACTTTATATGGAGTATATATTTTTCAGCGGTCAGATCTTTACAGCTAAAACAAATGCTTTAAAATACCAGAGACTTTATAGTCCAGTCAAAATAGCATTTAACTTTGCTATAATTCGCATAGAGCTGAAAATTGGTATATGTCTCAAAGATGCTATTATATAAATAAAATGTGAAAAGTCCCCATCGATCCTAGGGTCGAAACAAAAGTTATTCAGGGTCAAAGGACACAAATTTCGGGTTTTCACATTTTTCTCGTAAACGGTAAGTTTTATCGAAACAAATTGTAGATCACACAATTCTCTACAAAAACTATTATTAAACTTTTTCTCCTACGAATCATCACTCCAGAGTTATCGCGATTCCAAAGATAAAAATTTCGTATTATGCACACATTTCCGCACCACCAAATGAGGTAGTGTATTTGGCGCATTTTTTTTTAACTTTTAATACTAATTAAAGTGGAACGGATTATTCTTAAATTTGGGGGCAAATTTAGTCGGATTGATAATCTTCAAATCAAATGTCTTTTTTTTCGCTTTCTTCTTCCTCTTCCTGATGAATATGTAAAGATTGCTCTAAGAAGAAAGATGCATCAGTTACCTCCTCATTTACATCATAAGAATGTTCATCTGGATCTGCATTTGATTCCACATTGCAGCAAAATTGGCCTTCACATTTGGTGCATACTGGTGAACAAAATAGTCCGATTTTTTTACAGCCACAATTTTTACTGCACCCCTTCTTACAATTACAAAAAATTGTGTTAAGAAGTTTTTCTGGAGCAGGTGCGAGTAATGTTTGAATTGGCTCCAAACTGTTGTCTATTAATTTCCAACCCCAGCCTTTTGGGTCCAGTTGATTGCCTAGCCACACTTAGACTTGATAATATACCCGATATAAGTGTTGATGTGCAGAAGCAGATGTTGGAGGAAGACAAGATAGTTGTACTCTTTTGTTATTTCGTGTGCTTTTTACAAAACTGAAATATCTTAACTTGTCAATAGAATTAATTTTTTTTGGACAGAAATTGTTGTTTTGTTGGAACTGTCATAAATCGATCAAAAACGATATCAGGAGGAGTCCGACGACGTTGTTCTGCAACTTTAATATTTTTCTCATAATTAGTATATCCATCAACTACTATAGTCATGCTATGACCAAAATGTCTTTGTACATACAGAACGTATTTATCGAAAATAACATTAAATGTTCCTCCCCGATCCCACACAACGTAGTGTAATAGATATCCACCATCGATGATGTAGGAAGCATTTGTGTTATCAATTTCAATGTCCTCGGATCGATGGGGACTTTTCACATTTTATTTATAATAGCATCTTTAAGACATATACCAATTTTCAGCTCTATGCGAATTATTGCAATCTTTCGTCGTTTTTTCGTCTGTTTTGACTGGACTATTATACTTTAATGATAAATTAAAAAATAATTATTATTACCTTGGAAATGATGTATTTAGTTGCATACCATCAACTGAAATAGTTGTTGCATTTAAATTTACTATTGTTGCTGGTATCATACCAGGTGTTAAATGAACTTTAGAGATTAAAACGGCTCCAGTATACATAGTAACGCTTCCATCTGGATCTAGAATCGCAATCATTTGCATTCGTTTTAAACAGATTGCATCCTTGGCTGGTATCGTACAGCTGACCGTTGCAGAAAATTGCATTTCGCTTGTCCCCAATCCGATAATACTTACTAAATGAAGACGGCAAGCGCGTTGTAATAAATAGCAAAAATACGTTTGACCTACAAGATCAGTATGTATAAAAGAACGTGTTGCTTTTTCGGAAAATTCACGTTTCCTATAATTTAGAATTGGTTTTTATATTCTATATGATTGTATGTATTTTTAACTTACGACCCAAATGAATTTTCTGTCCAAAGATGCTCTAAGCATAAAACTGGTTCAATTGGTTTAGCGGGTTTTACTCGTGGCACTTTGCGCATATCCTGCATTGAGATCGATTGATAGCCGATTGTAGATTGAAGATTGCTTAAGTGTATGCCCGCCGATGTACGACTAAAGGAAAGTAAATGACGATAAATGGTAATGGTAAATCATAGTATTTTCAACAAACTTTTGGTTGCCGAATATGTTGTTATAGTATCCTGATTGACTCGCGTAGCGATTATGATTCATTGAGTAATTAAAAGTTCCGGTGCCATAGCGATCTATGAACGACGAGTTCTTAGGAGATACTTTTTATAGAAATTTTTATTTTTCACAAATATTTGGAAACAAATAAGTTTTATAATTATAGCAACTCACCACTAGTATTTTTTGTAATTGGACTGTTAGCAAAACTCTGAGTATTACTGAAAGACGCGCGATTCAATGTTTGGCTGAGATGTGACTCATTTTGAGAGTTAACAAAATTTTGTACTTCATCTGGTGTCACTTTACGTAATTGCGATATAAAATGCTTTGATATTTTTGTATCATACAAAAGTATAAGATCAGATTGCTCTTCGGAGAAAACAATGTGATAGTCTTGCTCGGTCATATAACCCAATGTGTTTATTGATGTCTTAAAAAGGACTGGACACATTTCATCTTGTGGATGTGAAAGTGAAAAAAGTCGTGGCATGGGTACCGTTAGACTTTGTACAACTGCATGGCCAGAGTTTTTTTCAAGTAAGAGACCATGCTTAGTCGGCCAGACATGAGAAATTGGAAATTCGAGGTTCATACGGTAATCGTCGCCATTATTGCAATATACGCGCAATGTTTCCTGATCAATAATACAAATTGATGTAAGTTTATCTTCGTTTTTCAATGTAGCTTCAACTTGTGCCAGTCTGCCTTGAACAAACTCATGTGTTACAAAGAAAGCAAATTTAACAGGAGTCTCGCATGTATAGCATATTTGCTTCAATACCGTTTCATCCTCTTGTATTCCTTGTGTCCACACAACCGTATAATTATTAACATACAATTCCTCCTCATTGTTTATAATATTATTAAAAATGGCTGAAGCGTCATCCGATGGTCTGTCATCTCGTTTGCGTTGCTCATGCAACAATGCGACATTATAATTCAGATTTTGGAAATTTATGCGTTTGTCATTAGAAGTTCGTTGCATAGCAACAAGCATACTCGTTTGTTTTTTACGATTTATGCGTGCCGTGCTATCATCATACATTTCTCGTACGCACCAAAATTCCTGATGCTCCTCCACACTTGATGATATATTAACATTTGCCAGACGTTGCAGCAACAAATGCTCAGATGCGAATCCTTTGGATTCATGTTGTTTACCTGGTCCAGGATGATCCTCGACCGTTAAACGACCTCTTGGAATGAACTCCATAGGTGGTTCGGAGACGGTGATCATATCTGTACTATCGTCCAGATTTGCAGTAAGCCTCAACACGATGCTCAATTTGTTTACACAAAAAATAAGGACGTGCTTTTTACATAACCCTTAGACGCCCACGCGGATATCTTATTATTTGTATTCCACAACAAGTAAACAACAACGTCAATAAAAATCAACAAACATAAAATATGATTAAACACGAAGGTAATGGCGCGCTCTCGAAAAAGTCAAATAAACATTATCAACAATAAGCATCTCATCTATTTTATATAAATTATATTATTATGTATTATATGTTATAAAATTAATACTCATATTTAGATATTTATGTCGTTAGTCGTTACTTGTTCTTAAATTAAACAAATATACAAATCTATAATGTCATAAAATAGTATTAAAGCGAAAGTCCAGTGTTCTGCACTGCAAATGAAATTAAGTATGGTAACACAAAAAATGCGTTTCGCAACACATTAGATTTTTGGTATTTTTTAATAAATATCGCACTCGTTACGACAAGCGCTAGCTGTATATTGCTATAAGGTTTGTAATGTAAGTTTTGTCTCAAAAATTGACAAATGTAAATTGAAAAAAGTGAATATGGAACGTTTTATTACAATCAAATTGTAAAGTTGTACATCAATGTATATTTCTCATTTTTTAAATAACATTACGTAATTATATTTTTTGCATTTACGTTTTATTATTTTTCAGATAACTGTTTTCATGGCCAGTAGCACCATTACGCAACTGGCAAAACGTTACGGAGTAGTGATATTCTTTCCTTTATTTACCGCCGCAACCATTTACGCCGATTGGTCACATACGCGTAACTGGAAACTTCAGCAATTTCTATTGGTACAAAGGGGAAATCTTGAGCAGCAACGCTAAAGTAAATATTGATCAGACAATATGATTTTCGGCTTGGATAGATCCTATGTATGGGCAGCGTTGCCCTTACTAGGGTTTGCTATTGGTCATTTTCTCGATAAGAAAGAAACGGAACGGATGACGCTATTTCGTGGTAAAAGCGCGCTATACGGTCGTCCGGAGGGGAGCGATAATATACCGTCTTGGTAAATTAGCGAAACTTGTCAATACAGTTTCTTTGTTGGTTCTAAAATAAATTAACAACAAATTGTAATCCTTATAAGGCGAATGAATGTAACGTTTTTGTAGGTGTAGACGAGTTTCTTATTCTGTACTTCACAATTTAGTTTAACCAACTCGGTAACAATTTACGAAATCGTTTGTAAGGGTGTATATGCTTAATTTCGTTTTTGGGTCTGCTGTATAATCTCGTTAAGTCTAAGCATTGAAGACTGCAATGATGCCAACTCAACAAATCACTTTGTTGCCATTCGAAAATATTATATAAACTACACCCATTGTATATAATAAGCATAGGATACTAACGCCAACTATACTTGTTATGTTACGATGTTAAAGCAACTGACACATTCTGCAAAATAGTGTTGATATATATGGCTATCATAGCCATTTCATACAGCAACAACAACAGGGAAAAGTGACGTAAATTTGTAGTAGATGCAACTAACATGCTGTTTGTCAAATTTCTCACTCTACCCAGTGCTGGTTAATTGTTGCCTTTTTTTAGGTCATTTTCGATTTTCTTTCTCTTTTTTTTGTTGCGCGCCAACACAAAACAGCTGTGATCATTGCACAAAACAACAAAACAATTTGAAGTAAATTAATGAAAAAGGAAGCTGCAAGAATTATTTGCATACACTGCGAACTGTTTTTAATCATGTATTTCTCACACAATTTCCATTTTATTTCTCACAATTAGCACAACGTTCCATTTGTATGTACAACCAAAACAAAAAACAGCTGGTCCGAAAATACAAAATGCAATGTGAACTCTTTTTGTGAATGCTGCATTGAATACTCAGTGTGAAATGGCTATTAAATATATACACGGTATGCACGAGATATCGAAAACGTCGAAAATTGTCTACGGTAGCAAATTTACTACCTCAATCTCGTGAACCATGGTGTAAGAAAACAAGGTGCGGCCAATTTTTTACCGCTATGTGTCGATCTCTGCAAATGGTCCTTATTTCTTAATTTTTACGCTGCACAACACTATCATATGTTCCTTGTTTACATATGTTATAATGTGCATATTTAACTGCCTGCAAATTGTATGAAAAATACAAAATTTACTGTATTATTGTTTAGTTTATTATTTTATTCAATTTATTGTATGTCCTACATTGGTTATTCGCTATTTTATTTTAATAATATTATTTTGAAAGCGCAAACAATTGATTTCATAACACTAATTTTTACATTTTTAATGCATTTTCACGTTGCGTTCAACACTAAATACGCGTTTTTCAGCGTTTTAATACACTGATGATACTTATTTACTAAAAAATGAGATTTTGCGAATTTTGATAGCGTAACAAGCCAAATTGGCGTCAGCTTGCTTTCTTACACCATGCTTGTGAACGACAAATTTTGCTAACACACTTAGCAAGCACAACTGCCAGTGTAATGTAAACAAACAAATGAAAATGCCGAAAAAGTTAAAAAAGCGAATGTATTGAAATAAGTACATAAATTGAAATGAATTATTTATTATTCGTACTTCTATTTCCTGTAAATCAATTGTTATTTCAATTAAATTGATAAAACATTTTTAAAACACTTTTGGTCAGACTTGCCCAAGGTCGCTTTGATTTTACTACGTAGACGATTTTCGACGTTTCGACATCTCGTGAATATCGTGATAAATTTCGGTTTCGGTTAATGAGAAAAATCGTTTCGGATACATTCAGACTTTTCAAAAATGTAGTATGATGACAACCATTTTTTTCAGTAGATTATGGCCTCGTTGGCGGGTTTTTTAAATTTTGAGCCACATGAAGTAATGCCCTGCATATTATCGGAATTGTTAACTTTTTTACTAGATCTAAAACAAAAATTGTCTCTTTTTTTTAAAAGCTTTTATTTGTGTTTCTTAATTTGTTTAGCTCAAATTTTGCAAGCTGAATTAGAACTACTTCTTGGTATCCGATTGAGTTGAAATTTGGCATACATCTTTGGTTCCGATGACAATATAATATGCAATCAGGGATGTCACAGAAATCATCGACGAATTTGAGGAGGAACGGTTTTAATTCCGCCAAGGGCTATTCACTTATATAGACTGGACAGTTCGAAGTAGAATGGTGCCGCTTTCAATTTTCTCTTTCGAATATTTTGTACGTGTTTCAACAACAAGAACGCATAAAATTATTGTTGGAATGTCTAAATGTTGTTGTTGGAATGTCTCAATGTTTTGATTGTAATGTGAGCGAGTGTTGTTGGTTTGTTGACTTGCACAGCAATATTGAGAGCTAAGCCACAATTTTGGGGGTGAAACAGCAACTTTGAGAGCGAAAAAAATAAATTTGAGAACGAAACACAATTTCGAAGTTCCAATTGTCCAGTCTATGGTATATATGGTTTTTGGATTCCGCCGAAATAATCCGTAGGTGTCACAGAAAATGGTGAGATTTCATTTTTCGAACATTTATGTTCGAACGAACAGCTGTTTGAATATTGTTCATTACAGGGGCGTCTTACACGTATCGAATTTATGGCGGAGCTTATCGTTAATTTTTCTTTGAAGCATCATGCTACTATTTACATTCAGCCTTTTCACATTCCTCACTATTCAAAAACCAATCGAAAAAAAGATTACTTTTTCAACAAACAAAAGTCGTGCATAGTTCCTTTCTTTAATACATTGAAAACATGAGATTATTAAAACTTCTCATGATGCTAATCACTTTATACACATTTTTTAAACAAAATTAAAACATCCATCTTCATTACCAAAAAATATAGTTTATTAACATCGTTGTTCGAGAGTTGTCAAGAAAACTTATGGTTAAGTTATTGGTATTGCAAATTGTGTTTTATGCTATGTCTACTTATCTCTTCCGAGACTTTTGGCATCAGGAGATCTTTGTGAATGTTATTACGTATGTACCAGGGTGCGCAAGTAATTTTCCTTAACGTTAAATTTTGGTATCGCTGCAGTATATCAATGTTTGATTTCGCTGCTGTTCCCCATAGTTGGATACCATAAGTCCAAACAGGCTTGATTATGGCATTGTAGTCTACAATTATTTTCTAGGATGATCTTCGACCTATCAGCCAGTGCATTCGACGTGTTTTCGACTCTAGTTCTTTCTTTTGTTCACAATGCGCTCTTTCCATGTTAATCTTTTATCAAGCCAGATGCCTAAATATTTGACTTTATTTCTTTTGGGTATTACGACTTGGTTCATTGTTCCATTTTGTCATCCAATCTTGAATTTTGTTGAGTTGACTTTGTAGCAGTTGTATTGCCACTCTCGTACTGAGGGACGTAGCAAGTATTGCTGTATCGTCTACGAATGTGGCCCAGTACGCTACCTTGTGGGACGCCTGATTGTATATGTTTAATTTCGGATTTGGCATTTTCATATTTAACGTAGAAGCTTCTGTTCTGTAGATAGGAGCGCAGAAAAACATACTGTAAGCTGATAATGCCATTTTTAGTTTTTATAGTAAGCCGTTGTGCAATACACTATCAAATGATTGTTTAATTTCAAGGAACACTGCTGAGCAATACTGTTTTCCTTCAGATGATTTAAGTATTTTTCTAACGATTCTAAACATCTGCTCCTGAGTTCCATGACCGCAGCGAAACCCAAATTTATGATCGGGAACGATATCACTTTCCACTGCTGGTAGCACTATACGAAGAAATATTCTTTCGAATATCTTAGAGAGTACCGCTAGTAGGCTGATAGGACGATAGGATGATAATTCGTTCTCAGTTTTGCCAGGCTTTGGGATAAGTATAATCTCCGCACATTTCCATTTGTTAAGGAAATGGCCAAGCCTGAAACAGACGTTGAAGATATGCAGTAGTAATTGTAAACAATTTTACAAGAAGCGCTTTAACTGTCGCAGAATCAATTCCATCGCATCTGGCAGATTTTTTAGTTTTAAGGATTTTGATGTCATCTTCAAACTCGTCTAAGTTAAGGGCCATTATCGAAGAGCTGAGGCCGCAAGGCAAACAAATTGGTTTTTTCTTGGTTGCTGTGACACCAGTCGCCAATAGGTGTTTTGATGGGAATACGATGGATGGGGCGCTTAAGGTACTTCTTCAGTTAATACCTTGACAGATTGCTATGTCCAATATATCTGGATGACGATTTGGGTCCAAAGGCGAGTATGCTGGGTATCCTGTAGTACATACATGCAGAAGAATAATTTTTAGAATTGATACAATTGAACAGATCTTTATCTTTTGGGTTGTCTGTTCTAGCGCCCCACCATTGGTGCTTTGCGTTGAAATCGCCTACAAAAAAAGATTTGTTTCCCAATGAGTCAAATATGGTTTGAAACATGTTCTGGGTAAACTGATGTCTTGGTGGGAAATACGTTGCAGCAATGTTTTAAGTTCCAGTAACTGATTGTATTTAGATACTGGTTATTTGTGTCCAAATGTGAGCTATGGGCTTGCACATTGTGAAGTTATATCATACTATTTTTGATGATAATAGCCGTTTCACCTCATGCTGATCCAAGAGGGTGATTGGTAGAAATTTCTTTATATCCATGTATCTTAAAATAAGAGCGGTCAGTCGTATTTTTAAAAGCTTTTATCTATACTAATATAATAACGAGGTACTGTTTGTTTAGATGAAACCGGTAATCTTCGAAAATACTTATCCTATTTTAAAAATTCTTTCACCAGTAAAATGCTACGTTACCAATGAGTGTCATGGCAAACTAATTTTTTGATTTGTAATTTTTTAAATATAGTTTTTTAGGATTAATATTTTAAAAATTTTTCCACAGCCAAGCACAGAAACGTTCGTATGATTTCATGCTGTGCTTCTTGAATTTAGTGTTGTTTTTGTTATTGTTGTATTTTTTCCTCTCTAAGTACGCACAAGAGGTGTATGTGTATTGGCAAGCATCTTGTGCCTTTGTTGATATGCAAGGGGGGGGGGAGAGAGAGAGAGAGAGAGAGAGAGAGAGAGAGAGAGAAGATTGAAAGAATGAAATAGGCGAAGCAGTTATAAGTTAAGGTGTATGTGTGGGTATGTGTATTGGCAAGCATCGTGTGCCTTTGTTGATGTGCAAGGGGAGGAAGAAAGAAGAATGAAAGAATAAAATAGTCGAACACCCAATTTACACAAACGTTATAATAATAAAATAAAGCAAGCGGCAAGCGAACAAGTCATCCGTGCTGTGACCGCTGTGGCAGCAACATCGTTTTATTTTCTTATGCTTCCTTTTTATATTTCGTTGTTAATTAAATTTTCTTATGCTTGCTTTTTATATTTCGTTGTTAATTTAATTTTCTTATGTGTTCGCTCTCAAAATTGTAACATAAACAATTTGAATGTGACGACCATCGTCACCGGTCATATAGCTGCCCAGCTGGCAAATATCCCGAGGATTCCAATGATTCCCACGAATTTGACAATATCTTTCAACCGGTTGCAATTTCCCGTGAAAACATCGTTCGCAATTACTATTAATAAGTCCCAGGGTCAAACGTTCTCTTTGGTTGGAATCGATCTACGAAAGGAGTGCTTTTCCCACGGCCAACTATATGTTGCTTCATCACGAGTTGGAAGTCCCGACAAACAGTACATTTTGCTACCAAATAATAACACGACGTCAAGCATAGTCTATAGAGAATATCTTTTTCTTTTCGAAGAAATGTTCGTCGTTAGTGGAGGTGTTCGCGACGGAATTTAGTCTTCGTCGTTTTATATTATACGCAAAGAATAGAAATGTTTCGATCTTGCGTATGTTCGTTCAAACATGTTTGGCAATGGATGGCAAATTATTGCACGAACATCGTGAAAAATATTTTTGGAGTGAACATGTGCCAAAATGAATAAAGATTTTTAGCTCGAATTTATGGAAAGCTTCCAAAATAAGCCAGAATTGTGGCAAAATAAAAGTGAGGAGTGTAAAAATAAACACTTTGCGCAATAAATCGTAGCACAAACTATTGAAATAGTACCAATAATTTAATAAAAAATCTACTATGGAAATGGTGAAAAAAAGTTACTTAGACACACTGCTCGCAAATACACGTGAATTTACCCAGAAGCCTTGCGGCCCAATCTGATGCGTGATTATGAATGCAATAAGTTTCAATGATTTTAGATTGAATTTCCTTATTGTATGGATTTATTGTGAGCTCTATTTTTTTTACAAATACACTTTTTGGTTTTTCCGATCTTTACTGTAAAGCATACATAAATTCATCATTTACTTTACTTTCTATTTTTTTTTTTTGTAATTTTATTACTTGTTTATAATTCATCATATTATCTTTAATTTACGATACACAACTGGGAACAATCCTAAATTTGAACTTATACTATCTTGCAAAAAATTCTCTTGGTTAAGATTCCAAAGTTTATATCTGATATGTTGTTCTTGCTGTTGGTGGCGTTGACGATTACGTAACTAGTTTAAGATTCCGTCCTGACGTTTTTTTTTTTTGTTATGAGCCATAAGCTATGTCGGATGCCGACTAAAAAGCCCCCTATTGCCTCGAAACCCTTTAATCCCTACGGAACTACCAAAGCATTACTTCGTAGGGAGGGAAGCCATTAAACGCTCATACACTCGAGCCTCACGAATGATATTCGCTATTTCGGTAGTGAAAAGTGCCCACTATTCCGAGGAAACCATCATACGCCTTACGATCTCCTGTGAATTGCAGGGAGATCCAAAGCGATCGTACATTTTGCTTCGTTGTGCTTCAAACCGAGGACACTCATGAGCGAGGTGCTCTGGGTCTTCTACAATACGGATCCTCGGCATGCCCAAATCTGTGCAGATATTGCCTGAAGCACCCGTGGCCAGTAGCGAATTGGTTAAGTTCGAAATTAACGTCTCCGCCGCTCCTCTGTAGCCAATCCGCTATATTGTGGATAAGGTGATGAATCCTTCGTGGCTGTGCACTGCTCCACCTGTGCTGCCATATGTTTAAGTACCTGCACCTGATCTCCAAACTGCTATTTCTATGGGAAGTTGCTCGGGCTAGATATATATCCGCCGCATCGTCTGCAACTGTCCGATAGGCTCTACAAATCCTCAGCTTCACAACTCTGTGTGCAGTCTTTACTCCTCGCAGGTATGACTTAGTTACGAGAGCCCAAGCCCAAAACGGAGCCGCATAAAGCAGTATAGATTTACTCACCGAATCTAGTAAAACCCGTATTTGCTGTCTGGGTCCACCTAGGTTTGGGAGAATCATCGCCAATTTTAGTGTTGTGGCAGCTGCTTTTCTGGCTGACTCGATTAGATGGTACTGACAACAAAGATGGTGGTCCAGAAGAACTCCCAGGTACTTAATATAAGATCTCGATTCAATGATGTGGTTCCCGATCCTCACTGACAGTTGTTCAACCTTTCTCTTGGAGCTCATGAGTACCGGCTCTGTTTTATGCTCCGCCAAACATAGATGGTTCTGTCTAAGCCAACTTCTTGAAGCTGAAACAGATCTTTCGACTTTCGATGCGACCTCATTTAGCGTCTACTACGACGATAACGATGTCAACTATCTCCACACCACTGGGCTTATTAATCCGCAGGATGCCATCGTACATGACATTCCATAGTAATGGACCCAGGACGGAACCTTGTGGGACACCTCCAGTTATCTCATAAGACTTAGCGCCTTCTTCTGTATCACAGATTAGTGTTCTGTGACTGAAATAAGACACTATCATCCGAATTAACAACACAGCTCCAATCTGCAGAATTAAATGCATTTTTCACATCGAGTGTGACAACTGCACAGTACTTTTTGTTTGGACTGAAGCCGAATTGCAGTTTGGCCACTCCATTTGGTGCCTCTGTGTACTGCTGGAGTCAAGTGCAAATAATCCCTTCTATGATCTTCCCAGTGGTACTTAGTAAACACAGGGGTCTGTAGGAAGATGGTTGATCAGGGGTAGGCTCCCTTTCGGGATGAGTACCAGTCGTTGATTCTTCCAGCATTTGGGAAAGAGACTTTCATCATCCTCTACAACCACAAGTGGTCGAAGTATCCTCAACAATCCCCTTGTCGGGAAGAGGCTGGCAACTATCTTGAACATAAGAGCAACGAAAGAAGGAATATTGGAGAGGCCCTTGTATCTGCGCATTATAATTTTATAAGCGCTGCCCCAGGTATTATGATCTACTTCCCCTAGCAGCCTGCGAAAGGCATCCTGCTTGCTCTTACAGATCTCCTTGCTGAATTGAAACTTCTTACGCGTGGAATAGACTTGGAGGCATCACATATCCTTGATAGGCCTTGCATAAGTCCCCAGGATTGCTGACTTGCACTACCAGCCGCCATCTCTAACTCGGCGATGAACAGATCCAATGTTTCATTATCCATCTTTCAAGTCTTCCAGGCGGCACTCACCCGTTTCCCCAATCTTGACATAGTGTACCGAACCGGCGGAAAATGCAAAACTGTATTGTAAGGTGGTCACTATGGGTGTAGTCACTGACGTTTTAGTTGTCTATTATGGAACTTTTAAACTGCTTGTATAAATTCAGCGGGATTAACACGGTGGTTATTGTCCTTTTCCTTAATATTAAGGGGATAGTGGTGCCCATTTTTTAATTGGATAGGTATATGGTTAGGATCATTAACATATTGATCATCTTGAACTGGTTCTTGAAGTTGATCAACTACAATATGAGGCACTATGGGTCGCTTGACAATAGGATTTCGGCCTATAGTGAATTGACCCGCTGGTTCTGCTACAATAGGATGCCGTGCTGCAGCAATGCTTCTTCTTGGCTCCATAATGAGATAACGTGCTGGCTTATCCTTGTCGATGGATAACTGGATACCGAATTGCGCCTAACTCTCCTGTATTAACTCAAATTCTATTGGCACTTTTATGACGGGTTCATCTTCATTATAATTACCAGCATTTTCGTTAAAATTTGCATCATTCTGGAGAACTGGCTGCCCTGCAATAGGGTTAAAGGCTATACTTATAATTTTTCGCATATATTATACCAAATAAGTAGGAGGATAATTTTGCAATCTTGCATCACAATCTTTTTTCTTGTACAATATGTGTTTAATATTTCTTTTGGGGAAAAAAATGACAGATGCCCATTTTGATTGTTTTGGCGTAGTGGGATATTTTCATTCTCGTTGTCGTTATTATGACTCATTTTCTTTTTTATTAGGGTTCCGTACCCATAGGGAGCTAACGGAACCCTATTACTAAGCTGACGCTCTCCGTCCGTCCGACTCCTACTCTATCTCATGAACCGTAATAGGTAGAGCGTTGAAATTTTCACAGAGTGTGTAATTTACTTGGGTGTAGAACGACAAATACCAAAAATACACATTTTTAGAAGCATTGTTCTCTAATTTGATTTTTTGTTTTACATTTTTTTTTTTGTATACTTTTAAGCTGTTAATTGTAGTATACTTTTAGGCTGTTAAATATGCACATAATTTAATATTTTGATCAAAAAATTTTGTACGATGGTGTGCGAGTCCGACTCACACTTGGCTGATTTTTTATAATTAATTTATTTTAGTTTAAGTTCATTTCAATTTATATTTTTGTGCTTCTTTTAAGTGTAATTGTTACATTTTTTTGTTTTTTTAAGCTGACAGTTTTTTTGTCAGTATTATAAATAAAAATATTTTCGTAACTATCGGGCATGTGACAGAAAACACAGGTGTTTTTGTTGTCGGGCGTTTTGAATTTCGCCCAAAAAAAAACATATGTGTGATAGAAAATGCGGTGATTTCATTTTTCGAACATTGATGTTCGAACCAACTGCTGATTGAATACTATAGTATTAACTATAATATAGTTGCTTTAGGGCCGTATGAAACGTATCGAATTTGGGGCTACAGTTATCGTTTATTTTTCTTTGGATCCTCTTGCTAGTATTTACACTCAGCCACAGATGCAAAGCAAATCTGCTCACTCCCATTCATAACGCTAACTCTACAAAAACTAAACGAAAAGAAAAAACTTTCCTTCTCTACAAACAAAAACCGCATAGAGCACCTCGCATTACCTCATTGCATACATGTGAACTTTTGCCAATGAGTCTACTAAAATTGTTTATTGAACTTATTACTTTCTATGCATTTTTAAAATTAAATCATAAAAATATCACAGCTTTATTAACATATCAATTAATTAAAGAAAAATTAAAGAAAATTTTGAATCTTCGATAATCTTAAAATGTAAATGTAAGAAGGTTGGCATATTCAGCATTGGTTGGTTTTACTTATTTCGTCTATTTTATTTCAATGGAAAAGTTATTTGGGTAAAATGCAAATTTATGCCTTAAAACAACTAAAATTTTGAATTCTTTGAATGCAGATTAGCGAGGAAAACAATAAACTACAGTTCTTGGTACTTTTTTTCCTTTAATAACTTGAGATAAGATAGAATTTAACCAAATCGCCTGTAAAAAATTACGAGATTTCTAAAGCGGTTTCCAGCTAACCGTGGTATGGAATTGTTTGGAATTGAGAAGAAAGCACTATCCATCACATGCGTAAATGACAATGTTAATAGGAATAGCAATATATTTGGCGTCTGTCATCGTCAAATTTATGGAATTCTTTTAGGATATGGTTTATTGTGAGTGGGGTATTATTGCTATTGTTTGGTCAAATATAAAACTGTGAGTTAGTTTGCTGTGACCTAGTCTGAGTCGGATGAATTTTATGAAATCGAGATGAGACAAATCCTTATTGTTATGTTCAATTGCGTAATTGTATAATGTTAGTTTATTAATGTTATAGCCTTTCTACAGTGAGTAAAAAGTTTGGTTCTGAGAACACAAGCAGAATTCTGTGCTCTGACGACATCAACAACATGGAAAACGAACGAAATTTGTTGTTGTTGTATCAGTCAGAACACAGAATTCTGCTTGTGTTCTCGATGAACCCAACTTGAACCCAGTTTTAATGCTGCTTACTCTGCGGCAGTGCTGCCAAGTTTTTGGTCATGTCCGCCTTTTTTGGTCATTCTCGACATTAAACGGCTGATTATGCACAAAACAATTTGAACACAATTTTATATTGTAATTTTTTTTTTAAATATTATTAAAATAAGTAGCAGGAATAAAAAATGAAGCTGCAAGAATTATTTGCATACAATGCAAATTGTTCTCAATCATGTATTTCTCGCACAATTTCCATTTTAATTTCTAACAATTGGCCACAACGTCCTATTTGTATGTACAACCCAAACAAAAAACAGCTGCTCAGAGCACACCAGAACACACTGAGGATGCAAAACCAGAACTCTCTACTTTTTACTCACTGGCTATTAGCCGCTTGATATATTTGATAAGTATTAACGAAAATAGTTTCTCTCCTAGCTTTCATGTTGTGTTTTAGCATAGCTGAGATGTTCCTCTCGTTGTAATTTGCAGTACTAGCATATTTGTCAGATTTATCTGCTAGTTCATTACCGGTAATGTTAACGTGTCCTGGTATCTAGATCAAAATCAAATTACTATTCTCTATAAGAGAATTTCTGATTTTGATTTTGATTGCATAAATATTTTGGTTGTTAGTATTTCTAATGCAGCTAATTGCTGGTAGAGAGTCAGTGTATATTGCACTTTTTATTGTTGAATTCCCGATATAATGCAGAATTAAGGATGGTCAGTCGCGTAAGTGTTGGGCAATTTCTGCCTTTTTTTTTACGTAGTTTTCGACTGTCTTTCTCCTTTTTTGTTGCGCTCCAACATAAAACAGCTGATCATTGCACAAAACAATTTGAAGTAAATTTTAAATTGTTATTTATTTTTAATTTTAATAAAATAAGTAGCATGAATGATAAAGAAAGCTGCAAGAATTATTTGCATACACTGCGAATTGTTCTTAATCATGTATTTTTCACATAATTTCCATTTTAATTTTTCACAATTAGCCACAACATTCCTTTGTATTTGTATGTATAATAAAAACAAAAAACAGCTGTTCATGATTTAAAATGGACAATCTGAATGACAAGATACATCACCGTGATTCAGTGCGGTGTGAAAAGTTTATAATTTAAAA
Organism: Amiota mariae; assembly: GCA_035041805.1. Classification (NCBI taxonomy): domain Eukaryota; kingdom Metazoa; phylum Arthropoda; class Insecta; order Diptera; family Drosophilidae; genus Amiota; species Amiota mariae. The sequence goes on from JAWNKV010000698.1 coordinate 74,330, forward strand.
CGTAAAATTTGAGAAAAATACATGACTTGGAACAAATTGCAGTAAACGAATTATTCTTGCATACAAATTAGTAAGAGACATGAGATGACGGGCCAGCAAAATTAGTTTAGCTAATCAAACAATTGATATTTATATTTTCCAATTGGTATTTATTTATGATTTACGGCAGAAATAATCAGAAGATAGTTTTCTAGCTATTTATCTACTATTTGGCTAATCATCAATGTTGCTTGAGAAATGTGTATACCGCGCGTTGCAGCGTCATGTAGATTGACTAGCTATGATACAAGTACTTATTTTATATTGATATCTTCATCGATCAGTAAAGTTACCGATAGGTGATGGATAGTGTTGCCACGGTTAGCCCCTTCCAGTGACCAACTCGCTGGGATGTTTTAACCATGTTGCTAGAGACAGATTGATTGTTGTCACCGGAATCTTTGAGAACGGATGATGGTCTCAAACTTTCTGTGGTTACTGCAATACTTTTCTCATATAACCTGATTTTGTACACCAGGTTGAACGCTCGACCACCATGTATGGCCCAGTGGCTTCAGTAGGTGTCGCACGGCATCGGTTCTTAACAGTACATGTGAGCAGTCTGTCAAGTCTTTGGGCGAACATACTTTTTAGGGTTCCGTACCCATAGGGAGCTAACGGGACCCTATTACTAAGCTTACGATGTCCGTCCGTCCGTCCGTCTCCTGCTCTATCTCATGAACCGTAATAGGTAGAGAGTTGAAATTTTCACAGAGTGTGTAATTTACTTGTGTGTAGAACAACAAATACCAAAAATACACATTTTTAGAAGCATTGTTCTCTAATTTTATTTTTTGTTTAACAATTTTTTTTTTTAAGTATACTTTTAAGCTGTTAATTGTAGTATACTTTTAGGCTGTTAAATATGCACATAATTTGATATTTTGAGCAAAAAATTTTGTACGATGGTGTGCGAGTCCGACTCACACTTGGCTGATTTTTTATAATTAATTTATTTTAGTTTAAGTTCATTTCAATTTATATTTTTGTCCTTCTTTTAAGTGTAATTGTTACATTTTTTTGTTTTTTTGTCAATGTTATAAATATATAAATATTTTCGTAACTATCGGGCATGCGATAGAAAACACAGAGGTTTGTTGTTGCAATTGTGAAACTAAATTTCATACGTATATATAAGTACAATAAACATTTTTGATTAAAATTTAATTTTTTGTGTTATTTTTTACAAATTCAAATTCTATCGGGCTTAAAAAACACCCTTTACAAAAGTGTACTTTTATATGGAACTCACTAACTTTATTGATAATGAATTTCGAATAATCCTTGTTTTTTGTGGAAGCGCTGCTGTTGATGATAAATTAGCTTACACAAGTATTAGCTGATACAGAATATTTAGTTTCATTACAGCAAAATAAAGCAGCTTTGAAAACGGTAAAATTGTCTTTGTCATACGTACACAGAAGGATGCTGTTACTTTAACTTTACTTTAGGCTTAAGCTTTTGAAACTTACTAACTGAGAATGAAATATTTTCCGCGAGAGATACACGATTCTCATTGCTTTCAAAAGTAAATATTTGCTGTTCCTTCTTTCCTTCGTTGAATCTTGAAGCTTACGCTTAGAAAAGGTTCAGAATAGAAAAGAACAAACAAATGGATTAACGAATGAGACTTAATATTATAACAGAAAAGTTCAAAGTAAATGTAATGCCCTACTATCCTGTACCTGCAATCATTTGGAATTTGGGTAAAAATTTAGCACGTAAAATAATGACAAAAATTAATAGAAAACCCATTTAAAAATAATAAACATTACAATCTATAAAAAGAAAAAAACGAAACATAAAATAGTTGAAGCTGTATAATAGGCTCGAGTTCGAATCTACAACAACCACAGGGAAAATGAATGAAATTTGTTGTTGTTGTAGTAAATCTGAACTCGAGTTTTGAGTGAGTTCTGCGACATTAAACAGCTGACGAGCAAACTCTCAAAAGGTGACTGTGAACGGTTCACCGAAACTCGGAACAGAATTCGCACTGTGAACGTACTTTAAATGTGCAATTTCTTTTCATTGTCGATAACAATGGATCGCTGCATATACGAGTGTTGCCATTCCAGCTGTTTTCCCGCTAGATCTAGGTTTTTTTTATTGAAGTGAAACTTCTTTAGCGAGGTGTAAGTTCAAAAAAGTGGTACGAAAATCAAAATGATGATGCTTGAGAGATGTAAAGCGGACAAGCATTTGCTTGTGCGTCTGTAGCGTAGAGAATGAGTGTTTGTGGATAAGTAAGAGAGAGATGCGTTTTTTTACTTTATAAAACCAAACTGCAGCAACAACAACAACAGGAACAGAGTGCTGTTATTCTCAGTTATTATTATAAGTTTTTGCTTTTCTCCTTTTCTTTCTGTACAAAAATGTGTTGTCAAAATACTTTTGTCCACCATTGTATGTTTTTAATAGTCTTTTATAAGACAATGAAGCACTAACTTGGCTCATGAATGAAAAGTGCCGAATTCGCCCCCTACGATTGTTCGCTTGTAAGACGCAACAATTGACTATTTTCGGAGGGCTATCCGGCTACGAGATTGGCCGGATATCCGGTATCCGGCAAAACAACTATCCGTTTCATCTTTAGTTCCAACGCTTTATTGACAACATTTTCAGAGACGTTGATTTTGTTTGCTGCTACATAGATAACATCCTCATCATGTCCGCTTCACATGACGACCACGAGCTGCACATGAAGTTATGTCGACATTTGGCTAACTTGAGGTACGATTCCTGAGCCACATTATTAACAGCAAGGGCATACGACCGCCAAAGGATCGGATAGATGCTATTATCAACTACAAACAGCTCGAAACGATCTATGAACTTGAACGATTCCTGGGCATCATTAGTTATTATCGGCGTTGTATTCCACACGCGTTCGAAATCCAAGCTTTACTTAAAGATGTCATTCGTAGCATTATTTATTTATTCAAAAATATATGACAACGTACTGTCAACAAAAAATACAAGTTTTCAATAATACAAGTTTTCTCAATAAAACTTAAAACTAATAAATTAAATTATAAAATACATATATCTGTCTCTAGCCCGGTGGGAGAATTTGATTTGCTAAGTAGCTAGCTATACCCCTACTCATAGCCATATGGGGTTAGAGACAGACATCCAAAATTGTAACGGCCAGGTTCAACCACGGTGGATGGAGAAGCGTAGGTCCAGAACCAGAGCATTGATAGCGTTTGGCGAAATCTCAAGAGACAGAATGTGATATAATTTGTTGTGTTAGGCAAAATTAGTTGTGCACATACTAAGAGCAAGAGGGACGAAATTTCTAGTGGTATGACTAGGGACACAGAAACTAAGTTGACTCAAAAGCAACGGCGAATGAATATTACCAGTAATATGTTTGTGAAGAAAGCTTATACCTAGAGAAATTCGGCGATTACTTAACGAAGAAAGACCAATAAGAAATAGCCTGCTGGAGTATGAAGGTAAACGAACACTAGGGTTCCAATTTAAGCCACGAAATTCAAAAAGAAGGAATTGCTTCTGTACTGACTCAAATCGGTCTTCATGTATTCTGTATTGAGGCCTCCAGACGCACGAACAGTATTCGAGTACTGGGCGGACAAGGGAGATGAAAAGAAGCTTGGTAGTGAAGGGATCATTAAATTCTTTAGACCATCTTTTAACAAATCCAAATATAATTTTAGTTTTATTAAAAGTTGAAGAAATGTGATGGTTAAAGGTCGGTTTAGGGTCAAAAATGACTCCTAGGTCACTGAAGGTTAAGACACGCGCCAATGGGTTATTGTCGATCGTGTAAGAAAATAAATGAGGTTCCCGGTGATAAAAAGTCATTAACTTGCATTTTGCGAAGTTTAGCTCTAGAAGATTACATAAACACCAAGAATGCAGTGAAGTTAGATCCTCTTGCAATCTGACTTGCAAAAAGATATCATTAAATGAAAGGCAAAGTTTGACATCATCAGCATACATCAAAACACGAGAGTAATTCATGGAAAGAAGAAGATCATTTATAAAATGGATAAACATTAATGGGCCAAGATGGCTTCCCTGAGGAACGCCAGGAGTCACATCCACTGAGCAGGAAAGAGTGGATTTAAATAACACTCGCTGAACTCTATTTCTTAAATATGAAGAAATCCAACAAAGAAGATCTTGCGGGAATCCTAAAAGATCCAGTTTAAGTAAAAGCAGATCATGATTAACGGAATCAAATGCCTTGCTGAAGTCAGTATAAATGACATCAGTTTGACATTTTTCGTTGAAACCAAGGTTCACCAAAAATGTAAATTCAATCAAGTTAGTAGTTGGTGAGCTATTCTTCATAAAACCATATTGACAACACCTCTATAATTTGATATGTCAGCTTTGTTACCTTTTTTATGTAGCGGAACAATGAAGGATTCCTTCCAGATATCAGGAAAAGATGCGCTCTGAAGTGATAAATTGAAAAGTTTAAGAAGTGGCTTATACAGTGGTTAAGCAGGCATCTAGGTATTTTGTCTGGTCCAGGTGAGTAAGTGAGTTTCAACGATTTCAAATTAACAAGAAGATATTCTTCATCAATTATATGAGTAACAATGTAGTTACAATGGGAAGTGGGATATGGGTAAAAGTTCCCAAAATAAGATTTAAAGGAATAAGTGGATTGAAAGAATTTTGCAAACAGGTCTGAAATACCAAGATCACTGTGGGCTTGTTCATCAGCTAGATACAACGATGACGGAAATGAAGAAGTCTGCTTAGGGTCACGCGAAAATTGCAGTCTACAACGTGAGAGGTTCTTATTATAACAGATGTTATTTAGTGAAAGGAAATTAGTCTGGACTACACAAATGTTAGCAAAAGTTTGTAAATACCCTTGACTTAATATTCTTCAAGTTAGAAAGTCCTAGTAAACCAAGGTGGTTTAAAAGATACTATCGAATCAACTATATAGGGGACATTGGCAACGAAATTATTGTATACCGTTGCATAAAATAAAAAGACAAATCTGTTCCGAGAAAGATTGCATTTAATTGAGCGAAGTTAACTTTACGAAAATAAAATCGACGCTTGCATATAGATGTAGAGGCAGATGCTGGACAGGTTACAGGCAGGGATATTTACAATGTTGGATGATAAGTATCCTCAGGAATACTTGGGATCTAAACACAGAAACACCAGCGAAATCGTTACTAAACACTAGATCAAGTGATCTATTCAAAAAATTGACTACAGAGTTCATTTGAAACAAAGAGTGGTCAAACATGCTGCACAAGAAATCATGATGTGCTGAAGGAAGTAGATAATTCGATGTACTGGAAAAGGACCAAGAAATCAATGGAAGATTAAAATCGCCTTGCACGATAAAAGAGTCACGGTCTTGAAGAATTTTATTAACTGAGTTAATAGCAAGGCATGACTGAAATAAATTTCCGAAATGGAATTAGGCGGAATATAAGAACATGATATAAATATAGATTCATGTGGCAAAAATAACTTCACACAAATAAACTCAATGTTAGCTGGAAAGTTCAGATTTACTAATTCCGATCGTAAGTGTGATATAACAGCAATGAGTACACCACCACCACGGCGATTACGGCGATCTGTAATGTAACGAAAATTGAACAGATAATTTCATTACCAAGAATATAAGAGTTGGGTCATGTCTCTGAAAACGCTATAGCATCAGCTTCATGAGAAACTATCCCTATAAAAAACGACAAGAATGATAAGCGCAAAGTGAACTGGACTCCACAACTCACCAATGTTTTTGATTCTTGTAAACGCAGTGTAGCCAACGCGACATTGATATCGCACACATTATCAAGCGAAAATCTGGCACTCATCTGCGATTCATCTAATACATCCAACGGAGCCGCACATAGCATGTATAGCACATATGATCGTGAACTGCTTGCTATATATGATGCCATCCGAGGTTCCTTATAACCGTTTTGATCATGTTAACATCGATATCATAATCATGCCTCTTGTAAATGGTTATCGATACTGCATAACGATGATCGATCGATTTTCACATGGCCAGAAGCAGTACCAATCAAAATTCAATTCTTCGGCAGAATTTTTGTGAGTATACCACAGCATACCATCCTCAGTCAAATGGAATAGTTGACGCTGCCACCGGTCTTGTTTGAACCGAGAACACGCTACATTGGAACCTGCGCAGCGGATTTCTTATATAGTTTCATATTCGCCTACCGTATGAATTCTACGACGATTTGGACTAGCACATCAACCCAAAAGATTTCGCTTTAAAATTCCATGAGCACATGCAGATGGTGCGGCCAGTTCCAGTAGCTCAAAAAAATCAACCAAATGTGAGTCGGACTCGCACACGGAGGATTCCGTTCTATCGTACAAGATTTTTTGAGCAAAAAATTTTGTACGATGGTGTGCGAGTCCGACTCACACTTGGCTGATTTTTTATAATTAATTTATTTTAGTTTAAGTTCATTTCAATTTATATTTTTGTCCTTCTTTTAAGTGTAATTGTTACATTTTTTTGTTTTTTTGTCAATGTTATAAATATATAAATATTTTCGTAACTATCGGGCATGCGATAGAAAACACAGAGGTTTGTTGTTGCAATTGTGAAACTAAATTTCATACGTATATATAAGTACAATAAACATTTTTGATTAAAATTTAATTTTTTGTGTTATTTTTTACAAATTCAAATTCTATCGGGCTTAAAAAACACCCTTTACAAAAGTGTACTTTTATATGGAACTCACTAACTTTATTGATAATGAATTTCGAATAATCCTTGTTTTTTGTGGAAGCGCTGCTGTTGATGATAAATTAGCTTACACAAGTATTAGCTGATACAGAATATTTAGTTTCATTACAGCAAAATAAAGCAGCTTTGAAAACGGTAAAATTGTCTTTGTCATACGTACACAGAAGGATGCTGTTACTTTAACTTTACTTTAGGCTTAAGCTTTTGAAACTTACTAACTGAGAATGAAATATTTTCCGCGAGAGATACACGATTCTCATTGCTTTCAAAAGTAAATATTTGCTGTTCCTTCTTTCCTTCGTTGAATCTTGAAGCTTACGCTTAGAAAAGGTTCAGAATAGAAAAGAACAAACAAATGGATTAACGAATGAGACTTAATATTATAACAGAAAAGTTCAAAGTAAATGTAATGCCCTACTATCCTGTACCTGCAATCATTTGGAATTTGGGTAAAAATTTAGCACGTAAAATAATGACAAAAATTAATAGAAAACCCATTTAAAAATAATAAACATTACAATCTATAAAAAGAAAAAAACGAAACATAAAATAGTTGAAGCTGTATAATAGGCTCGAGTTCGAATCTACAACAACCACAGGGAAAATGAATGAAATTTGTTGTTGTTGTAGTAAATCTGAACTCGAGTTTTGAGTGAGTTCTGCGACATTAAACAGCTGACGAGCAAACTCTCAAAAGGTGACTGTGAACGGTTCACCGAAACTCGGAACAGAATTCGCACTGTGAACGTACTTTAAATGTGCAATTTCTTTTCATTGTCGATAACAATGGATCGCTGCATATACGAGTGTTGCCATTCCAGCTGTTTTCCCGCTAGATCTAGGTTTTTTTTATTGAAGTGAAACTTCTTTAGCGAGGTGTAAGTTCAAAAAAGTGGTACGAAAATCAAAATGATGATGCTTGAGAGATGTAAAGCGGACAAGCATTTGCTTGTGCGTCTGTAGCGTAGAGAATGAGTGTTTGTGGATAAGTAAGAGAGAGATGCGTTTTTTTACTTTATAAAACCAAACTGCAGCAACAACAACAACAGGAACAGAGTGCTGTTATTCTCAGTTATTATTATAAGTTTTTGCTTTTCTCCTTTTCTTTCTGTACAAAAATGTGTTGTCAAAATACTTTTGTCCACCATTGTATGTTTTTAATAGTCTTTTATAAGACAATGAAGCACTAACTTGGCTCATGAATGAAAAGTGCCGAATTCGCCCCCTACGATTGTTCGCTTGTAAGACGCAACAATTGACTATTTTCGGAGGGCTATCCGGCTACGAGATTGGCCGGATATCCGGTATCCGGCAAAACAACTATCCGTTTCATCTTTAGTTCCAACGCTTTATTGACAACATTTTCAGAGACGTTGATTTTGTTTGCTGCTACATAGATAACATCCTCATCATGTCCGCTTCACATGACGACCACGAGCTGCACATGAAGTTATGTCGACATTTGGCTAACTTGAGGTACGATTCCTGAGCCACATTATTAACAGCAAGGGCATACGACCGCCAAAGGATCGGATAGATGCTATTATCAACTACAAACAGCTCGAAACGATCTATGAACTTGAACGATTCCTGGGCATCATTAGTTATTATCGGCGTTGTATTCCACACGCGTTCGAAATCCAAGCTTTACTTAAAGATGTCATTCGTAGCATTATTTATTTATTCAAAAATATATGACAACGTACTGTCAACAAAAAATACAAGTTTTCAATAATACAAGTTTTCTCAATAAAACTTAAAACTAATAAATTAAATTATAAAATACATATATCTGTCTCTAGCCCGGTGGGAGAATTTGATTTGCTAAGTAGCTAGCTATACCCCTACTCATAGCCATATGGGGTTAGAGACAGACATCCAAAATTGTAACGGCCAGGTTCAACCACGGTGGATGGAGAAGCGTAGGTCCAGAACCAGAGCATTGATAGCGTTTGGCGAAATCTCAAGAGACAGAATGTGATATAATTTGTTGTGTTAGGCAAAATTAGTTGTGCACATACTAAGAGCAAGAGGGACGAAATTTCTAGTGGTATGACTAGGGACACAGAAACTAAGTTGACTCAAAAGCAACGGCGAATGAATATTACCAGTAATATGTTTGTGAAGAAAGCTTATACCTAGAGAAATTCGGCGATTACTTAACGAAGAAAGACCAATAAGAAATAGCCTGCTGGAGTATGAAGGTAAACGAACACTAGGGTTCCAATTTAAGCCACGAAGTTCAAAAAGAAGGAATTGCTTCTGTACTGACTCAAATCGGTCTTCATGTATTCTGTATTGAGGCCTCCAGACGCACGAACAGTATTCGAGTACTGGGCGGACAAGGGAGATGAAAAGAAGCTTGGTAATGAAGGGATCATTAAATTCTTTAGACCATCTTTTAACAAATCCAAATATAATTTTAGTTTTATTAAAAGTTGAAGAAATGTGATGGTTAAAGGTCGGTTTAGGGTCAAAAATGACTCCTAGGTCACTGAAGGTTAAGACACGCGCCAATGGGTTATTGTCGATCGTGTAAGAAAATAAATGAGGTTCCCGGTGATAAAAAGTCATTAACTTGCATTTTGCGAAGTTTAGCTCTAGAAGATTACATAAACACCAAGAATGCAGTGAAGTTAGATCCTCTTGCAATCTGACTTGCAAAAAGATATCATTAAATGAAAGGCAAAGTTTGACATCATCAGCATACATCAAAACACGAGAGTAATTCATGGAAAGAGGAAGATCATTTATAAAATGGATAAACATTAATGGGCCAAGATGGCTTCCCTGAGGAACGCCAGGAGTCACATCCACTGAGCAGGAAAGAGTGGATTTAAATAACACTCGCTGAACTCTATTTCTTAAATATGAAGAAATCCAACAAAGAAGATCTTGCGGGAATCCTAAAAGATCAAGTTTAAGTAAAAGCAGATCATGATTAACGGAATCAAATGCCTTGCTGAAGTCAGTATAAATGACATCAGTTTGACATTTTTCGTTGAAACCAAGGTTCACCAAAAATGTAAATTCAATCAAGTTAGTAGTTGGTGAGCTATTCTTCATAAAACCATATTGACAACACCTCTATAATTTGATATGTCAGCTTTGTTACCTTTTTTATGTAGCGGAACAATGAAGGATTCCTTCCAGATATCAGGAAAAGATGCGCTCTGAAGTGATAAATTGAAAAGTTTAAGAAGTGGCTTATACAGTGGTTAAGCAGGCATCTAGGTATTTTGTTTGGTCCAGGTGAGTAAGTGAGTTTCAACGATTTCGAATTAACAAGAAGATATTCTTCATCAATTATATGAGTAACAATGTAGTTACAATGGGAAGTGGGATATGGGTAAAAGTTCCCAAAATAAGATTTAAAGGAATAAGTGGATTGAAAGAATTTTGCAAACAGGTCTGAAACACCAAGATCACTGTGGGCTTGTTCATCAGCTAGATACAACGATGACGGAAATGAAGAAGTCTGCTTAGGGTCACGCGAAAATTGCAGTCTACAACGTGAGAGGTTCTTATTATAACAGATGTTATTTAGTGAAAGGAAATTAGTCTGGACTACACAAATGTTAGCAAAAGTTTTTAAATACCCTTGACTTAATATTCTTCAAGTTAGAAAGTCCTAGTAAACCAAGGTGGTTTAAAAGATACTATCGAATCAACTATATAGGGGACATTGGCAACGAAATTATTGTATACCGTTGCATAAAATAAAAAGACAAATCTGTTCCGAGAAAGATTGCATTTAATTGAGCGAAGTTAACTTTACGAAAATAAAATCGACGCTTGCATATAGATGTAGAGGCAGATGCTGGACAGGTTACAGGCAGGGATATTTACAATGTTGGATGATAAGTATCCTCAGGAATACTTGGGATCTAAACACAGAAACACCAGCGAAATCGTTACTAAACACTAGATCAAGTGATCTATTCAAAAAATTGACTACAGAGTTCATTTGAAACAAAGAGTGGTCAAACATGCTGCACAAGAAATCATGATGTGCTGAAGGAAGTAGATAATTCGATGTACTGGAAAAGGACCAAGAAATCAATGGAAGATTAAAATCGCCTTGCACGATAAAAGAGTCACGGTCTTGAAGAATTTTATTAACTGAGTTAATAGCAAGGCATGACTGAAATAAATTTCCGAAATGGAATTAGGCGGAATATAAGAACATGATATAAATATAGATTCATGTGGCAAAAATAACTTCACACAAATAAACTCAATGTTAGCTGGAAAGTTCAGATTTACTAATTCCGATCGTAAGTGTGATATAACAGCAATGAGTACACCACCACCACGGCGATTACGGCGATCTGTAATGTAACGAAAATTGAACAGATAATTTCATTACCAAGAATATAAGAGTTGGGTCATGTCTCTGAAAACGCTATAGCATCAGCTTCATGAGAAACTATCCCTATAAAAAACGACAAGAATGATAAGCGCAAATTGAACTGGACTCCACAACTCACCAATGTTTTTGATTCCTGTAAACGTAGTGTAGCCAACGCGACATTGATATCGCACACATTATCAAGCGAAAATCTGGCACTCATCTGCGATGCATCTAATACATCCAACGGAGCCGCACATAGCATGTATAGCACATATGATCGTGAACTGCTTGCTATATATGATGCCATCCGAGGTTCCTTATAACCGTTTTGATCATGTTAACATCGATATCATAATCATGCCTCTTGTAAATGGTTATCGATACTGCATAACGATGATCGATCGATTTTCACATGGCCAGAAGCAGTACCAATCAAAATTCAATTCTTCGGCAGAATTTTTGTGAGTATACCACAGCATACCATCCTCAGTCAAATGGAATAGTTGACGCTGCCACCGGTCTTGTTTGAACCGAGAACACGCTACATTGGAACCTGCGCAGCGGATTTCTTATATAGTTTCATATTCCCCTACCGTATGAATTCTACGACGATTTGGACTAGCACATCAACCCAAAAGATTTCGCTTTAAAATTCCATGAGCACATGCAGATGGTGCGGCCAGTTCCAGTAGCTCAAAAAAATCAACCAAATGTGAGTCGGACTCGCACACGGAGGATTCCGTTCTATCGTACAAGATTTTTTGCTCAAAATATTAAATTATGTTTATATTTAATAACCTAAAAGTATACAACTTAAAAGTATACAAAAAAAAAAAAATAAAATAGTAAATAAAAAGTTAAATTAATGCACAATGCTTCTAAAATTGTGTATTTTTGGTATTTGTTGTTCTACACACAAGTAAATTACACACTCTGTGAAAATTTCAACTCTCTACCTATTACGGTTCATGAGATAGAGCAGGAGACGGACGGACGGACGGACATCGTAAGCTTAGTAATAGGGTCCCGTTAGCTCCCTATGGGTACGGAACCCTAAAAAGTATGTTCGCCCAAATACTTGACAGACTGCTCACATGTACTGCTAAGAACCGATGCCTTACGACAGCTACTGGAGCTACTGAGCCATACATGGTGGTCGAGCGTTCAACCTCGTGTACAAAATCAGGTTATATGAGAAAAGTATTGCAGTAACCACAGAAAGTTTGAGACCATCATCCGTTCTCAAAGATTCCGGTGACAACAATCAATCTGTTTCTAGCAAAATGGTTAAAACATCCCAGCGAGTTGGTCACTGGAAGGGGCTAGCCGTGGCAACACTATCCATCACCTATCGGTAACTTTACTGATCGATGAAGATATCAATATAAAATAAGTACTTGTATCATCGCTAGTCAATCTACATGACGCTGCAACGCGCGGTATACACATTTCTCAAGCAACATTGATGATTAGCCAAATAGTAGATAAATAGCTAGAAAACTATCTTCTGATTATTTCTGCCGTAAATCATAAATAAATACCAATTGGAAAATATAAATATCAATTGTTTGATTAGCTAAACTAATTTTGCTGGCCCGTCATCTCATGTCTCTTACTAATTTGTATGCAAGAATAATTCGTTTACTGCAATTTGTTCCAAGTCATGTATTTTTCTCAAATTTTACGTTTTAAATTATAAACTTTTCACACCGCACTGAATCACGGTGATGTATCTTGTCATTCAGATTGTCCATTTTAAATCATGAACAGCTGTTTTTTGTTTTTATTATACATACAAATACAAAGGAATGTTGTGGCTAATTGTGAAAAATTAAAATGGAAATTATGTGAAAAATACATGATTAAGAACAATTCGCAGTGTATGCAAATAATTCTTGCAGCTTTCTTTATCATTCATGCTACTTATTTTATTAAAATTAAAAATAAATAACAATTTAAAATTTACTTCAAATTGTTTTGTGCAATGATCAGCTGTTTTATGTTGGAGCGCAACAAAAAAGGAGAAAGACAGTCGAAAACTACGTAAAAAAAAAGGCAGAAATTGCCCAACACTTACGCGACTGACCATCCTTAATTCTGCATTATATCGGGAATTCAACAATAAAAAGTGCAATATACACTGACTCTCTACCAGCAATTAGCTGCATTAGAAATACTAACAACCAAAATATTTATGCAATCAAAATCAAAATCAGAAATTCTCTTATAGAGAATAGTAATTTGATTTTGATCTAGATACCAGGACACGTTAACATTACCGGTAATGAACTAGCAGATAAATCTGACAAATATGCTAGTACTGCAAATTACAACGAGAGGAACATCTCAGCTATGCTAAAACACAACATGAAAGCTAGGAGAGAAACTATTTTCGTTAATACTTATCAAATATATCAAGCGGCTAATAGCCAGTGAGTAAAAAGTAGAGAGTTCTGGTTTTGCATCCTCAGTGTGTTCTGGTGTGCTCTGAGCAGCTGTTTTTTGTTTGGGTTGTACATACAAATAGGACGTTGTGGCCAATTGTTAGAAATTAAAATGGAAATTGTGCGAGAAATACAAGATTGAGAACAATTTGCATTGTATGCAAATAATTCTTGCAGCTTCATTTTTTATTCCTGCTACTTATTTTAATAATATTTAAAAAAAAAATTACAATATAAAATTGTGTTCAAATTGTTTTGTGCATAATCAGCCGTTTAATGTCGAGAATGACCAAAAAAGGCGGACATGACCAAAAACTTGGCAGCACTGCCGCAGAGTAGGCAGCATTAAAACTGGGTTCAAGTTGGGTTCATCGAGAACACAAGCAGAATTCTGTGTTCTGACTGATACAACAACAACAAATTTCGTTCGTTTTCCATGTTGTTGATGTCGTCAGAGCACAGAATTCTGCTTGTGTTCTCAGAACCAAACTTTTTACTCACTGTAGAAAGGCTATAACATTAATAAACTAACATTATACAATTACGCAATTGAACATAACAATAAGGATTTGTCTCATCTCGATTTCATAAAATTCATCCGACTCAGACTAGGTCACAGCAAACTAACTCACAGTTTTATATTTGACCAAACAATAGCAATAATACCCCACTCACAATAAACCATATCCTAAAAGAATTCCATAAATTTGACGATGACAGACGCCAAATATATTGCTATTCCTATTAACATTGTCATTTACGCATGTGATGGATAGTGCTTTCTTCTCAATTCCAAACAATTCCATACCACGGTTAGCTGGAAACCGCTTTAGAAATCTCGTAATTTTTTACAGGCGATTTGGTTAAATTCTATCTTATCTCAAGTTATTAAAGGAAAAAAAGTACCAAGAACTGTAGTTTATTGTTTTCCTCGCTAATCTGCATTCAAAGAATTCAAAATTTTAGTTGTTTTAAGGCATAAATTTGCATTTTACCCAAATAACTTTTCCATTGAAATAAAATAGACGAAATAAGTAAAACCAACCAATGCTGAATATGCCAACCTGCTTACATTTACATTTTAAGATTATCGAAGATTCAAAATTTTCTTTAATTTTTCTTTAATTAATTGATATGTTAATAAAGCTGTGATATTTTTATGATTTAATTTTCAAAATGCATAGAAAGTAATAAGTTCAATAAACAATTTTAGTAGACTCATTGGCAAAAGTTCACATGTATGCAATGAGGTAATGCGAGGTGCTCTATGCGGTTTTTGTTTGTAGAGAAGGAAAGTTTTTTCTTTTCGTTTAGTTTTTGTAGAGTTAGCGTTATGAATGGGAGTGAGCAGATTTGCTTTGCATCTGTGGCTGAGTGTAAATACTAGCAAGAGGATCCAAAGAAAAATAAACGATAACTGTAGCCCCAAATTCGATACGTTTCATACGGCCCTAAAGCAACTATATTATAGTTAATACTATAGTATTCAATCAGCAGTTGGTTCGAACATCAATGTTCGAAAAATGAAATCACCGCATTTTCTATCACACATATGTTTTTTTTTGGGCGAAATTCAAAACGCCCGACATCAAAAACACCTGTGTTTTCTGTCACATGCCCGATAGTTACGAAAATATTTTTATTTATAATACTGACAAAAAAACTGTCAGCTTAAAAAAATGTAACAATTACACTTAAAAGAAGCACAAAAATATAAATTGAAATGAACTTAAACTAAAATAAATTAATTATAAAAAATCAGCCAAGTGTGAGTCGGACTCGCACACCATCGTACAAAATTTTTTGCTCAAAATATTAAATTATGTGCATATTTAACAGCCTAAAAGTATACTACAATTAACAGCTTAAAAGTATACAAAAAAAAAAAATGTAAAACAAAAAATCAAATTAGAGAACAATGCTTCTAAAAATGTGTATTTTTCTCATGTCTCTTACTAATTTGTATGCAAGAATAATTCGTTTACTGCAATTTGTTCCAAGTCATGTATTTTTCTCAAATTTTACGTTTTAAATTATAAACTTTTCACACCGCACTGAATCACGGTGATGTATCTTGTCATTCAGATTGTCCATTTTAAATCATGAACAGCTGTTTTTTGTTTTTATTATACATACAAATACAAAGGAATGTTGTGGCTAATTGTGAAAAATTAAAATGGAAATTATGTGAAAAATACATGATTAAGAACAATTCGCAGTGTATGCAAATAATTCTTGCAGCTTTCTTTATCATTCATGCTACTTATTTTATTAAAATTAAAAATAAATAACAATTTAAAATTTACTTCAAATTGTTTTGTGCAATGATCAGCTGTTTTATGTTGGAGCGCAACAAAAAAGGAGAAAGACAGTCGAAAACTACGTAAAAAAAAAGGCAGAAATTGCCCAACACTTACGCGACTGACCATCCTTAATTCTGCATTATATCGGGAATTCAACAATAAAAAGTGCAATATACACTGACTCTCTACCAGCAATTAGCTGCATTAGAAATACTAACAACCAAAATATTTATGCAATCAAAATCAGAAATTCTCTTATAGAGAATAGTAATTTGATTTTGATCTAGATACCAGGACACGTTAACATTACCGGTAATGAACTAGCAGATAAATCTGACAAATATGCTAGTACTGCAAATTACAACGAGAGGAACATCTCAGCTATGCTAAAACACAACATGAAAGCTAGGAGAGAAACTATTTTCGTTAATACTTATCAAATATATCAAGCGGCTAATAGCCAGTGAGTAAAAAGTAGAGAGTTCTGGTTTTGCATCCTCAGTGTGTTCTGGTGTGCTCTGAGCAGCTGTTTTTTGTTTGGGTTGTACATACAAATAGGACGTTGTGGCCAATTGTTAGAAATTAAAATGGAAATTGTGCGAGAAATACAAGATTGAGAACAATTTGCATTGTATGCAAATAATTCTTGCAGCTTCATTTTTTATTCCTGCTACTTATTTTAATAATATTTAAAAAAAAAATTACAATATAAAATTGTGTTCAAATTGTTTTGTGCATAATCAGCCGTTTAATGTCGAGAATGACCAAAAAAGGCGGACATGACCAAAAACTTGGCAGCACTGCCGCAGAGTAGGCAGCATTAAAACTGGGTTCAAGTTGGGTTCATCGAGAACACAAGCAGAATTCTGTGTTCTGACTGATACAACAACAACAAATTTCGTTCGTTTTCCATGTTGTTGATGTCGTCAGAGCACAGAATTCTGCTTGTGTTCTCAGAACCAAACTTTTTACTCACTGTAGAAAGGCTATAACATTAATAAACTAACATTATACAATTACGCAATTGAACATAACAATAAGGATTTGTCTCATCTCGATTTCATAAAATTCATCCGACTCAGACTAGGTCACAGCAAACTAACTCACAGTTTTATATTTGACCAAACAATAGCAATAATACCCCACTCACAATAAACCATATCCTAAAAGAATTCCATAAATTTGACGATGACAGACGCCAAATATATTGCTATTCCTATTAACATTGTCATTTACGCATGTGATGGATAGTGCTTTCTTCTCAATTCCAAACAATTCCATACCACGGTTAGCTGGAAACCGCTTTAGAAATCTCGTAATTTTTTACAGGCGATTTGGTTAAATTCTATCTTATCTCAAGTTATTAAAGGAAAAAAAGTACCAAGAACTGTAGTTTATTGTTTTCCTCGCTAATCTGCATTCAAAGAATTCAAAATTTTAGTTGTTTTAAGGCATAAATTTGCATTTTACCCAAATAACTTTTCCATTGAAATAAAATAGACGAAATAAGTAAAACCAACCAATGCTGAATATGCCAACCTTCTTACATTTACATTTTAAGATTATCGAAGATTCAAAATTTTCTTTAATTTTTCTTTAATTAATTGATATGTTAATAAAGCTGTGATATTTTTATGATTTAATTTTAAAAATGCATAGAAAGTAATAAGTTCAATAAACAATTTTAGTAGACTCATTGGCAAAAGTTCACATGTATGCAATGAGGTAATGCGAGGTGCTCTATGCGGTTTTTGTTTGTAGAGAAGGAAAGTTTTTTCTTTTCGTTTAGTTTTTGTAGAGTTAGCGTTATGAATGGGAGTGAGCAGATTTGCTTTGCATCTGTGGCTGAGTGTAAATACTAGCAAGAGGATCCAAAGAAAAATAAACGATAACTGTAGCCCCAAATTCGATACGTTTCATACGGCCCTAAAGCAACTATATTATAGTTAATACTATAGTATTCAATCAGCAGTTGGTTCGAACATCAATGTTCGAAAAATGAAATCACCGCATTTTCTATCACACATATGTTTTTTTTTGGGCGAAATTCAAAACGCCCGACATCAAAAACACCTGTGTTTTCTGTCACATGCCCGATAGTTACGAAAATATTTTTATTTATAATACTGACAAAAAAACTGTCAGCTTAAAAAAATGTAACAATTACACTTAAAAGAAGCACAAAAATATAAATTGAAATTAACTTAAACTAAAATAAATTAATTATAAAAAATCAGCCAAGTGTGAGTCGGACTCGCACACCATCGTACAAAATTTTTTGCTCAAAATATTAAATTATGTGCATATTTAACAGCCTAAAAGTATACTACAATTAACAGCTTAAAAGTATACAAAAAAAAAAAATGTAAAACAAAAAATCAAATTAGAGAACAATGCTTCTAAAAATGTGTATTTTTCTCATGTCTCTTACTAATTTGTATGCAAGAATAATTCGTTTACTGCAATTTGTTCCAAGTCATGTATTTTTCTCAAATTTTACGTTTTAAATTATAAATTTTTCACACCGCACTGAATCACGGTGATGTATCTTGTCATTCAGATTGTCCATTTTAAATCATGAACAGCTGTTTTTTGTTTTTATTATACATACAAATACAAAGGAATGTTGTGGCTAATTGTGAAAAATTAAAATGGAAATTATGTGAAAAATACATGATTAAGAACAATTCGCAGTGTATGCAAATAATTCTTGCAGCTTTCTTTATCATTCATGCTACTTATTTTATTAAAATTAAAAATAAATAACAATTTAAAATTTACTTCAAATTGTTTTGTGCATTGATCAGCTGTTTTATGTTGGAGCGCAACAAAAAAGGAGAAAGACAGTCGAAAACTACGTAAAAAAAAAGGCAGAAATTGCCCAACACTTACGCGACTGACCATCCTTAATTCTGCATTATATCGGGAATTCAACAATAAAAAGTGCAATATACACTGACTCTCTACCAGCAATTAGCTGCATTAGAAATACTAACAACCAAAATATTTATGCAATCAAAATCAGAAATTCTCTTATAGAGAATAGTAATTTGATTTTGATCTAGATACCAGGACACGTTAACATTACCGGTAATGAACTAGCAGATAAATCTGACAAATATGCTAGTACTGCAAATTACAACGAGAGGAACATCTCAGCTATGCTAAAACACAACATGAAAGCTAGGAGAGAAACTATTTTCGTTAATACTTATCAAATATATCAAGCGGCTAATAGCCAGTGAGTAAAAAGTAGAGAGTTCTGGTTTTGCATCCTCAGTGTGTTCTGGTGTGCTCTGAGCAGCTGTTTTTTGTTTGGGTTGTACATACAAATAGGACGTTGTGGCCAATTGTTAGAAATTAAAATGGAAATTGTGCGAGAAATACAAGATTGAGAACAATTTGCATTGTATGCAAATAATTCTTGCAGCTTCATTTTTTATTCCTGCTACTTATTTTAATAATATTTAAAAAAAAAATTACAATATAAAATTGTGTTCAAATTGTTTTGTGCATAATCAGCCGTTTAATGTCGAGAATGACCAAAAAAGGCGGACATGACCAAAAACTTGGCAGCACTGCCGCAGAGTAAGCAGCATTAAAACTGGGTTCAAGTTGGGTTCATCGAGAACACAAGCAGAATTCTGTGTTCTGACTGATACAACAACAACAAATTTCGTTCGTTTTCCATGTTGTTGATGTCGTCAGAGCACAGAATTCTGCTTGTGTTCTCAGAACCAAACTTTTTACTCACTGTAGAAAGGCTATAACATTAATAAACTAACATTATACAATTACGCAATTGAACATAACAATAAGGATTTGTCTCATCTCGATTTCATAAAATTCATCCGACTCAGACTAGGTCACAGCAAACTAACTCACAGTTTTATATTTGACCAAACAATAGCAATAATACCCCACTCACAATAAACCATATCCTAAAAGAATTCCATAAATTTGACGATGACAGACGCCAAATATATTGCTATTCCTATTAACATTGTCATTTACGCATGTGATGGATAGTGCTTTCTTCTCAATTCCAAACAATTCCATACCACGGTTAGCTGGAAACCGCTTTAGAAATCTCGTAATTTTTTACAGGCGATTTGGTTAAATTCTATCTTATCTCAAGTTATTAAAGGAAAAAAAGTACCAAGAACTGTAGTTTATTGTTTTCCTCGCTAAGCTGCATTCAAAGAATTCAAAATTTTAGTTGTTTTAAGGCATAAATTTGCATTTTACCCAAATAACTTTTCCATTGAAATAAAATAGACGAAATAAGTAAAACCAACCAATGCTGAATATGCCAACCTGCTTACATTTACATTTTAAGATTATCGAAGATTCAAAATTTTCTTTAATTTTTCTTTAATTAATTGATATGTTAATAAAGCTGTGATATTTTTATGATTTAATTTTCAAAATGCATAGAAAGTAATAAGTTCAATAAACAATTTTAGTAGACTCATTGGCAAAAGTTCACATGTATGCAATGAGGTAATGCGAGGTGCTCTATGCGGTTTTTGTTTGTAGAGAAGGAAAGTTTTTTCTTTTCGTTTAGTTTTTGTAGAGTTAGCGTTATGAATGGGAGTGAGCAGATTTGCTTTGCATCTGTGGCTGAGTGTAAATACTAGCAAGAGGATCCAAAGAAAAATAAACGATAACTGTAGCCCCAAATTCGATACGTTTCATACGGCCCTAAAGCAACTATATTATAGTTAATACTATAGTATTCAATCAGCAGTTGGTTCGAACATCAATGTTCGAAAAATGAAATCACCGCATTTTCTATCACACATATGTTTTTTTTTGGGCGAAATTCAAAACGCCCGACATCAAAAACACCTGTGTTTTCTGTCACATGCCCGATAGTTACGAAAATATTTTTATTTATAATACTGACAAAAAAACTGTCAGCTTAAAAAAATGTAACAATTACACTTAAAAGAAGCACAAAAATATAAATTGAAATGAACTTAAACTAAAATAAATTAATTATAAAAAATCAGCCAAGTGTGAGTCGGACTCGCACACCATCGTACAAAATTTTTTGCTCAAAATATTAAATTATGTGCATATTTAACAGCCTAAAAGTATACTACAATTAACAGCTTAAAAGTATACAAAAAAAAAAATGTAAAACAAAAAATCAAATTAGAGAACAATGCTTCTAAAAATGTGTATTTTTCTCATGTCTCTTACTAATTTGTATGCAAGAATAATTCGTTTACTGCAATTTGTTCCAAGTCATGTATTTTTCTCAAATTTTACGTTTTAAATTATAAATTTTTCACACCGCACTGAATCACGGTGATGTATCTTGTCATTCAGATTGTCCATTTTAAATCATGAACAGCTGTTTTTTGTTTTTATTATACATACAAATACAAAGGAATGTTGTGGCTAATTGTGAAAAATTAAAATGGAAATTATGTGAAAAATACATGATTAAGAACAATTCGCAGTGTATGCAAATAATTCTTGCAGCTGTCTTTATCATTCATGCTACTTATTTTATTAAAATTAAAAATAAATAACAATTTAAAATTTACTTCAAATTGTTTTGTGCATTGATCAGCTGTTTTATGTTGGAGCGCAACAAAAAAGGAGAAAGACAGTCGAAAACTACGTAAAAAAAAGGCAGAAATTGCCCAACACTTACGCGACTGACCATCCTTAATTCTGCATTATATCGGGAATTCAACAATAAAAAGTGCAATATACACTGACTCTCTACCAGCAATTAGCTGCATTAGAAATACTAACAACCAAAATATTTATGCAATCAAAATCAGAAATTCTCTTATAGAGAATAGTAATTTGATTTTGATCTAGATACCAGGACACGTTAACATTACCGGTAATGAACTAGCAGATAAATCTGACAAATATGCTAGTACTGCAAATTACAACGAGAGGAACATCTCAGCTATGCTAAAACACAACATGAAAGCTAGGAGAGAAACTATTTTCGTTAATACTTATCAAATATATCAAGCGGCTAATAGCCAGTGAGTAAAAAGTAGAGAGTTCTGGTTTTGCATCCTCAGTGTGTTCTGGTGTGCTCTGAGCAGCTGTTTTTTGTTTGGGTTGTACATACAAATAGGACGTTGTGGCCAATTGTTAGAAATTAAAATGGAAATTGTGCGAGAAATACATGATTGAGAACAATTTGCATTGTATGCAAATAATTCTTGCAGCTTCATTTTTTATTCCTGCTACTTATTTTAATAATATTTAAAAAAAAAATTACAATATAAAATTGTGTTCAAATTGTTTTGTGCATAATCAGCCGTTTAATGTCGAGAATGACCAAAAAAGGCGGACATGACCAAAAACTTGGCAGCACTGCCGCAGAGTAAGCAGCATTAAAACTGGGTTCAAGTTGGGTTCATCGAGAACACAAGCAGAATTCTGTGTTCTGACTGATACAACAACAACAAATTTCGTTCGTTTTCCATGTTGTTGATGTCGTCAGAGCACAGAATTCTGCTTGTGTTCTCAGAACCAAACTTTTTACTCACTGTAGAAAGGCTATAACATTAATAAACTAACATTATACAATTACGCAATTGAACATAACAATAAGGATTTGTCTCATCTCGATTTCATAAAATTCATCCGACTCAGACTAGGTCACAGCAAACTAACTCACAGTTTTATATTTGACCAAACAATAGCAATAATACCCCACTCACAATAAACCATATCCTAAAAGAATTCCATAAATTTGACGATGACAGACGCCAAATATATTGCTATTCCTATTAACATTGTCATTTACGCATGTGATGGATAGTGCTTTCTTCTCAATTCCAAACAATTCCATACCACGGTTAGCTGGAAACCGCTTTAGAAATCTCGTAATTTTTTACAGGCGATTTGGTTAAATTCTATCTTATCTCAAGTTATTAAAGGAAAAAAAGTACCAAGAACTGTAGTTTATTGTTTTCCTCGCTAAGCTGCATTCAAAGAATTCAAAATTTTAGTTGTTTTAAGGCATAAATTTGCATTTTACCCAAATAACTTTTCCATTGAAATAAAATAGACGAAATAAGTAAAACCAACCAATGCTGAATATGCCAACCTGCTTACATTTACATTTTAAGATTATCGAAGATTCAAAATTATCTTTAATTTTTCTTTAATTAATTGATATGTTAATAAAGCTGTGATATTTTTATGATTTAATTTTCAAAATGCATAGAAAGTAATAAGTTCAATAAACAATTTTAGTAGACTCATTGGCAAAAGTTCACATGTATGCAATGAGGTAATGCGAGGTGCTCTATGCGGTTTTTGTTTGTAGAGAAGGAAAGTTTTTTCTTTTCGTTTAGTTTTTGTAGAGTTAGCGTTATGAATGGGAGTGAGCAGATTTGCTTTGCATCTGTGGCTGAGTGTAAATACTAGCAAGAGGATCCAAAGAAAAATAAACGATAACTGTAGCCCCAAATTCGATACGTTTCATACGGCCCTAAAGCAACTATATTATAGTTAATACTATAGTATTCAATCAGCAGTTGGTTCGAACATCAATGTTCGAAAAATGAAATCACCGCATTTTCTATCACACCTATGTTTTTTTTTGGGCGAAATTCAAAACGACATCAAAAACACCTGTGTTTTCTGTCACATGCCCGATAGTTACGAAAATATTTTTATTTATAATATTGACAAAAAAACTGTCAGCTTAAAAAAACAAAAAAAATGTACAATTATACTTAAAAGAAGCACAAAAATATAAATTGAAATGAACTTAAACTAAAATAAATTAATTATAAAAAATCAGCCAAGTGTGAGTCGGACTCGCACACGTAGGGTTCCGTACCATCGTACACAATTTTTTGCTCGAAATATGCATATTTAACAGCCAAAAAGTATGCTAAAAAAAAAAGTTAAACAAGAGATTAAATTCAAGAACAATGCTTCTAAAAATGTGTATTTTTTCAACTCACTACCTATTACGGTTCATGAGATAGAGCAGGAGTCGGACGGACGGACAGCGTCAGCTTAGTAATAGGGTCCCGTTAGCTCCCTATGGATACAGAACCTTAAAAAGAAAGAGAAACAAACAAGAATAGGAAAAAAAAAAATGAAAATAATTTTTAAGAATTATATGAAATACGAACCTCTGACCCGATGAAGGAAGTTTATTTGCAACAGTAGCGAGATATGCCCCTACTCACAGCCAAGTGTGGTCAGAGACATATAAACTAATAAACTACAATAACGGTACAGATGACCCAAATTAACGGCATCCAGTTCAGCTAGCCTGCAGTGTGATCATGAGTCCCGTAGGCATCGAAGGACGATAATATTAATCGACGAGGGAATGAGGATTCCAGTTTAGGTCACGAAGGCAAACAGGAGGAATTGTTTCAATTCGAACTTGAATATTTATATAATGTGGTGTCTAAATGCAAAAGTAATATTCGAGGAATGAACGCACAATTGATATAAAAAGAATCTTTGTGATATAAGGGTTATTAAATTCAATAGACCAACGTTTAATGAAACCAAAAACACACTTCGCTGTATTTACGATAGAAGAGATATGTTAGTTAAAGCACAGCTTGGGATCAAACAGGACACCGAGGTCATTACATGTAGAGACTGGGTCCAGTTAGACGTTATCAATCATGAAAGTAAACAAATGAGGTTTACACCGATGATACCTCATTAACTTACATTTGGAGATATTTAGATATAAATAATTTGCTGAACACCAAGAATATAAAGAATCAAGATCCTCTTGAAGTCTGAGATGAGAGGCACCATCTTTAAATGGAAGGCACAATTTTACATCATCAGCGTACATGAGCACGCATGAATGTGAGATGGAGAGAGGCAGTTCATTTATAAAAAGGTTAAACAATAATGGGCCTAGATTGCTTCCTTGAAGTACACCAGAAGTGACAAAGACTGGACACATTTTTTGAACCCTATTTCTCAAATAAGAAGCAATCAAACAAAGAAGATGTTGTGGAAAACCTAAAAGGTCAAGTTTAAGTATTATACAAGCAGATCATGATTAACAGAATCAAACGCTTTACTGAAGTCGGTGTAAATAACATCAGTTTGACGTTTGTCCCTAAAACCCAGATTTACAAAAGATGTAAAGTCAAGCAAGTTTGTAATTGAAGAACGCTTTTTCATTAAACCGTGTTGACATGGAGTAATAATTGTTTTACAAAAGAGATAAAACGTTGAAGTGAGCATTTTTTCAAAAAAATTTGGGATTGTAGAAAGTTTAGCAATACCCCTGTAATTGGATATGTCAGCTTTGTTACCTTTTTTGTGTAGGGGAATAATAAAGGATTCCTTCAAGATAGGAGGCAAAGGTGCCTTAAACAGAAACTCCGCACATTGCTTAAGCAGACAACTAGGTATTTTGGCTGGGCCAGGTGAGTAAGTGGACTACAACGATTTTGGATTTGTAAGAAGACACTCCTCCCTAATTATTGGAGTAACAATGAGGTTAAAATGGGAAATAGGATAAGGATACCGGTTTTGAATATAGGATTCATAGGAATAAGTGGATTGAAAGAAGTTTTTAAACAGGTCTGCAATACCCAAATCACTGCGCCCATGTTCATTAAGTGGATACAATGATGAGGGAAATAAGGAAGATTTGCGTTTTGAGTTCACAAAGTTATAGAACTCCTTAGGGTCGCGTGAAAATAGCAGTCTACAATGTGAGAGATAGTTATTGTAAGAAAGGTTATTTAATGAAAGAAAATTAGCCCGGGCCACACAAAAGTTAGCAAAAGAAGAAGAACTCTTACATTTTAAACATAGCTTCGACTTAACGCTCTTCCGATTAGAAAGTGTTTTTGTAAACTAATATGGTTTATATGACACTTTCGAAACAGCGTTATAGGGGACGTAGTCATCAAAAATATTGTATATAAGTTCATAGAAAAAATTAATAGTAGTAGTCATGTCACTTCAAATGTACAAAAAAGACCAATCTATTCCTAGAAAGACTGCATTTAGTTGGGCAAAGTTCACATTGCGAAAACAGAATCGAAGCATAGAAGTATAGTAGATGTGGAGTCTGAAACAGGACGGTTACAGAATGGTGAGAGCCAACAGCAATGAGGACACCACCTCCACGTCGAATAGGGCGATCTTTTCTATATGTGATGAAATTTGAACAGAAAATTGTATTACTAAGAATACCAGAGTGAAGCCATGTCTCGGAAAACGCTATAACATCAGATTTAAAGGAGAAACTATCCCTATACAAATTGTTAAGCTTGGACAATAAGCCCCTATCATTTTGATATATTATAGAGATATGATGAAGGCAGGAAGCTAGTTTTTTGGAGCCGAGCTTGGAGCCGAAGGTGAACTAGTAATTTCGGATAACAAACTTCGTCGAATGATTCGGAAGGCACACTAATCTTGAACGACGAAATATCCTTAGGTTGTGAAAAATTAAATTTCTGAACACTAACCTTCACATTAGTCTTAGAAGCAATATACCTATTAATGTCATCACAGGTAGTATCATAAGACAGTCTTGATAGGAAAATATGTTTCCGAGGGGCCACTACCGACAAGATAGGTTGTGAGTCCACATTCAAAGATGGCGATATTGGTAAAGGTTCTAGGGTTGCCGCTGATAATAATGATGAAGAAGAGGTCTGCTTGGATTCGTCGGGTAAAGGTACAATTAAGGTATGGGCTATACCACCATTGACGGAATCATTCCTTGAATTATCAGCTCTTGACCGCTTAGAAGCATTGATGGCAACATTTCCGTTTTTGTCTACAAAGGTGTTAGACGAAGGTGGAGAAGAAACGGATCTAGAACTATTGGAGGAGGATACCTGTATTACAGGCAGCACAGGAGTTGAGGTAGGATCGGCTGGAGAGGCAATTGTGGGTGGAACAAAAGGAGTGGTGGAAGGTAGTTGGGGGGAAGCGTGGTTGCCCATTGGAGAAGGTGATAATAAGAGAAGGGGAGGAGGTGAATCGAACTGATATTTAGTGAGTAAATCAGTGCTCGAATCAAAATCAAACGAAAGTTGCTTTACAGCACTATTCAATTTGATAAAATTGTTACGTATACTACGATACATTGCCGAAAAATCAACCTGACGCTTAAAACAGGATGGGCAATGTAATTTTTGGTACCGTCTTTTCACTTTGGGCTTAGGGTTTTCACTTAGAGGCGAAAACCGGTTGTCCCCGAGATTGGGTGGCCCCGGGGCAAACGATCACTTATTAAGCTCACGTGCAAAAGAACAAAAGAAAAAACTCGAATATTGAAACTAAAAAAAAAAAAATGTGTCGAAACACCACTAGCTATGCGAGTTAAACGTCTGACAAGAATGCTTGTTAGTCGATGACCCAATTTAACAGTTTTCTGGAAAATATTGGTTTATCAAGTATGTAATCCAGAAACCTGGCTTTATCTATTGAACGTTTTTACTTCTTTACCCCTAAACTGTGGAATTCTAAGATCACTGGAAGATAAGGCGGTCCCGTATTTGTCCTATCGTAATAAATTTTTTATGTGCAAAAATTTCGCGCAATTTCGCCTATCTTCCACATATGCTCTTAGGTTTTGCATTAAAGGCATAATTTATAAAATTGACTACAACAGTATATGCAGACAGTGCAGCCTCAATACTTTAGAATCGATACAGCAGGTTATCATTGACTGTGCTCGGTACCTGGAAGTTAGAAATCACTACTTAGGTGATCTAATCAACCCAGCTAATGAAAATATTAATATTTTAGCCAACTTCATGGAACCGCACCCGATCAAAATGCTTTTCTATTTTTTAGTCGTATGTCTTAGAATTAGAGCTTCAAATTTAAATGAGTAACGTGATATGTACTTATACAAACTACCTTAGAAATACTTTACTTTTAATTTTAAAACACACTACATGTATTTTTTAGTATACGAGGGCTGCTACTTAAGTTTTGAGACAGACAAATAATAACAAATATGTATCATCGAAAATTACTTTATTGTTTTTCAAAATATTCTCCATGATGATCAATACAATTTTGTATGCGATTGAACCAATTTTCGAAGCACTTTTTCCACTCGGAATGAGGTATCACCAAAACATGTGTTTTGAACGCATCAACCGCTTCTTCAGGCGTCGAAAAACGTTGATCTCGCAATTTATTTTTGGTGTGCGGGAATAAGAAGAAGTCATTGGGTGCCAAATCTGGACTATAGGGTGGATGATCCATCAAT
The DNA here is from genome assembly GCA_035041805.1 of Amiota mariae. Classification (NCBI taxonomy): domain Eukaryota; kingdom Metazoa; phylum Arthropoda; class Insecta; order Diptera; family Drosophilidae; genus Amiota; species Amiota mariae. The sequence continues at coordinate 102,444 of JAWNKV010000698.1, forward strand.
CCGACGTTTTGAGTGTTTAAAAAGTCACTTGTTTGAGCCGATGTGTGAGAGCTCGCATTGTCGTGGTGGAGAATGATTCGTCTTTTGCGATTGATTTTTCTTATTTCTTCGTTAAACACTTCTGGCAAACAAATAGTGGTGTATCATTTAGAATTCACCATTCTACGTTTCTCTAATGGCACGGTGGCGACATGTGCGGTTATTCCAAAAAAAACAGGCGATCATATGCTTCGAAGTGCTTCGTGCGCGAACAACTTTTGTTGGATTTGGCTCATCTTGAAAGGCCCATACAGTCGACTGCTGTTTAGTTTCAGGCTCATATGCATAGATCCATGATTCATCACCTGTCACGATCTTATAGACGTCTTTAGAAGCACCGCGATTGAATTTTTTCAACATTTCTTTGCACCAATCGACACGAGCCTTTTTTTGCGCGATTGACAAATTATGCGGTATCCAACGCGAACAAATCTTTTTGACGGCCAAATGTTCATGCCATATTGAATGTATGCGAGTGGAACTAATGCCCAAACATGTCTCTATCTCACGATATGTCACATGACGATCTTGCAATATCAGTTTACGCACAGCATCAATGTTTTGTTGCACAACAACCGATTTTGGACGACCTTCACGAAATTCGTCCTGGAGAAAACTACGATGGTGCTTCATCACCAAAAGTCGAAGCGAGTTGATTAGCACACTCTTGTTGAGTTAATCCTAAATAATCATAAAAAATCATTGCACGAAAATGTTCACGATTTAATTCCATTTTTTAGCCGAAACAAATTTTTCAAGTCACTGTAAACAATACAAATAGCACTCGTATGACAAAACGGTCTGAGTACATTTATAGTTAAAAACGACAAGCATTACGATACCAATGTCAGATTTGACATATCAACATTGGTGTTGCCATATCTCAAGACTTAAGTAGCATCCCTCGTAGTTATAGTTAAGGTCTGTTATAAACTTTAAACTTTCGTTTAAAGCAGATAATTGAATTAATAATAATATAATTGAAGCAATTTATGAATATTAATTTTTTTTCTTTTTTACTTAAATTAATTTTTGTTTTTTTGTTTTTTCTTTTTAAATTTTATTTCTTTCTGTCGCGAGATGATTTGTTGCAATCTTTGTGTCAGAATAAAAATACATTCAACGGGCAGTACGTTGTTGGATATGTGATAATTATCCCCACTTAAAGTGTGCGAGACTGAATGGGCGTGACCTTGACAAGATAATCAGCAGATCTAAAACAGTTTGTGGCAGTTTGACGTGGTCTTGCCCATCCTGTTTTAAGCGTCAGGTTGATTTTTCGGCAATGTATCGTAGTATATGTGACAATTTTATCAAATTGAATTGTGCTGTAAAGCAACTTTCGTTTGATTTTGATTCAGGAACTGGTTTACTCATTAAATATCAGTTCGATTCACCTCCTCCCCTTCTTTTATTGTCTCCTTCTCCTATGGGCAACCATGCTTCCACCCAACTACCTCCCATTGCTCCTCTTGTTCCTGCCACAATTGCCTCTCAAACCGATCCTACCTCAACTCCTGTGCACTCTGTAATACATGTAATTCCACCCTTATCTGCAGAATCTTCCGCCAAACGGTCTATACCCGCTTCTCCTCCTTCGTCGAACACCATTGTGGACAAAAATGGGAATATTGCCATCAATCCCTCTAAGCAGTTAAGATCTCCTTCTCCTCGCCTATCCTCAATTGTGGATAATTCTGGGAATGGTGCCATCAATGGTGGTATATCCCTTACCTCAATTGTACCTTTACCCGACGTGTCCAAGCAGGCCACTCACTCATCAATATCACTTGCGACAACTTTAGATCCTTTACCAATATCGCCATCTTTTGATAGCAATACTTTGAATGTAGATTCTCCACCTATCTTGTCGGTAGTGGCCTCTCGGAAACATATTTTCTTATCAAAACTTTCTTATGATACTACCTGTGTTGACATTTATAGGTATATTGCTTTCAAGTCTAATGTTATGGTTAGTGTGCAAAAATTAAGTTTTTCACAACATAGGGATATTTCGTAGTTTAAAAATAGTGTGCTTTCCGAATCATTCGACGAAGTATGTAATCCGAAATTCTGGCCAAATATTGTTGTTCATGAAATTAAACAGAAGAAAAGGAATAGAATACTGTTAGGATTAAAGTACTCACTTGTTCACCTTCGGCTCCAAGCTCGGCTCCAAAAAACTAGCTTCCTGCTTAACATTCTTGTTGTTCAGCAAATCACTTATATCTAAATATCTCCAAATGTAAGTTCATGACGTATCATCAGTGTAAACCTCATTTGTTTACATTCATGATGAGAAAGGTTTGCCCTATTTGGTTGATTTTTCTTTTTTTATGTTCGTTATAGGTCACTTAAAAGAATGTGAAAAATTTTGAAAAATTTGAAAAATTGAATATGTAAGACTTGCAAGGCGAAGAAGAGGAAGAATGAAAGAATGAAATAGTCAAAGCAGACATAAGTTAAGGTGGTATGTGTGAGTGTGTGGATGGTCATTTTCAATGATCACGTCGTTTACAAATTTCGTTTCATTTAAATAAATGTGTTATATTTTAATGAATAATATATTAGTAAATATTTATTTTTTTAATAAATATTTTATCAATACTATTTATTATATATAAAGAGATAATGTTTGTTTGGATGATACGGGTAATCTTCGAAAATACTTATCCGATTTTAAAAATTCTTTCACCAGTAGTAGAATGCAACGTTACTAGTGAGTGTCATGGCAAACCTTCTTTTTGATTTTTAATTTTTATACTCTTCGCGCAGTGAATAGTATTATAAGATTGTCATGAAGTTTGTAACACACAGAAATAGCCATCGGAGACCCCAAAAAGTATATATATTCTTGATCAACGCGACGAGACGAGTTGATCTAGCCATGTCCGTCTGTCTGTCTGTATGTATGAAAACTAGTCTCTCAGTTTTTGAGCTAGAGAGCTGAAGTTTTGCATTGAGGTTTCTTTTTACCATACGCAGTATATTCGGAATCAGCCGAATCGGACCACTAGGGGGGCACCCCCATACAAACCAGGATCCAAATGAAAGTTCTTATTAAAAAAACTTTTTTGTTTTTTGTCCTATAGAACTGAAATTGGGACACTATAAGTGTGTGACTCGTATCCACCAACCTGCAAGACTCTCGGAATACTGGAAGGGGCGTGAAGAGTTTTACAGCTTCGGCATAGCCAAAGTTAGTCTTTTTATATATTTTTAATATACGTTTTCATTCTGTGTTTCTTCTTGAATTTAGTGTTGTTTTTGTTATTGTTGTATTTTTTCCTCTCTGAGTACGCACAAGAGCATTGCGCTCTTCGTTATCTTAGTTTTGTATATGTTGATCACTGAGATCGTCCCAAGAGAGAGACTGTGTGTTTCGTTGTTCGTGGTTTGAAAAAAGAGTATAAAAGAATGCTTTTGCAAAGCACATATAAGTATGATGTGTAAGGGGAGGAAGAGAGAAGAATTTAAGAATAAAATAGTCAAACACCCAATTAACACAAACGTTATCTATCTATACTAATATAATATATATATAATATAGAACAGAATAAAATTCAATGCTTGCACTCTCTGTCTGCTCCGTAAACAGTATAATTTTCCTTAAATATTTTATGTACTTTTTATTATTATTTAGAAAATAAAATGTGAGTAAAACACACTACGCTAATAACAGTATACCAGAAAAAGAATATTCAAACCGTACATGTGTGTGTGGCGCTATACATTTTCTCTGTCTGTTAACAGAACAGCTGTTAACAAAAGTATTTGGATTATTTCATAGATTATATTGTATGGAACAAACACTATGAAATAGACAGCTGCGTGGCTTCACTCTCAACTGAAGTCCAATAGAATGAACTCGAATTGAATTGAATTGAATGAGAGCGAAACACGAAATGAATGAATTTGAATGCGACTGTGTTTTGAGTTCGAAAGCGAAATAAATACGTCGGCACAGCCGAGACATTCGAATTAATTCGAATCATTCATTCATTTCGTTTGTCGTACAAGACAATGAGCGCTGCAAAACCGACGAGTCTGTAAGTGGTTGTGTGTTTTAAACAAAATTTTCCATTGCTTTTTGTTGTTTTCTTTCTTCTTTTTTGTTACGCACAGCAAAACAAAAACAACCCTCATTCTTTTGCAAAAAAGTTAACGCATTCGAATTAATTCGAAACCAACTTCTCATTCGAACTCATTCAATTCGTTTCTCTTTCTTTCAATGTTGTGCGACTGAATCTGATGTGAGCGCACAAATTCACTCGAATTCATTTGGCGTCGCATTCTATTTCACTCATTTCATTTTGAACGTTGTTAATTCGAACGTCGTTTTTTTGCTTTCATGCAGACCTCTACTATCAAATAAACAAGACAGCATAAGTCGCTCACATAGAGCGATCATCTTCTCTCTTCTTATTTCAAATTTTGCAATACCCAACAACAAATTCTGTGTAATCTCAAAATCAATCAATCAAAATTACACACAACAACAATACACGGCAGACGTGTGTGTGTTGTGGGTTAGTGAAGGTATGTTTCTGGTGAGCTCCGTCCAATTACTGGAAAAGAGCATTTTATGAGTGGTGTAAATCGGTGAAAGTGCCACAAAGTGTTTACTTACCTGATGGTGCCAAGTACGCGTGGAGTCAGTGTGGGTCGCGTTGGCACTGATATTGATCTGTGTTTTTCTTTTTCTCCTAATTTGTGTGAAATTATTGTTAAATTTAATTTTCACACAAATGTGCAAATGAGACAACAGCTGATCGCAGGTTAGTGGTGGTACTTTTTTCACGAGTAACCTAAATATCGTTACTCTGAAAAAGGGCCTCTTACACGATGAATATGTGCGTAGTATATCAACGCCATCAAAGTACGAAAATTACACAAATTACACATACCCATATGCACACACACACCAACCACGAAAATGGAAGGGGTAGCTTAAAAGGTTACACACTCTAATGAAATTCTCGTGGAAGGGCGAGTGAAAGCCGCTCTTTAAGCTTTCTCAAATCCATGAGCCTCTGTTCCCACATTGGGCGTCTTCTTGGTCTGCGTCTGTACCTGATAGGTCGGCAGTAATATAAACCTGGCGGTAGGCCTATTACGCAGAGATGACCCTTTCTTCGTCACGTCACGCTGGGAGTCACCGGAACCGTTTTTTGCTATTTTCGCTAATGATGGTGAAGGCGTGATGTGAGCTTGCTCTACCGTGGCGGCAGGCGTGGCGGGGATCAGAAACCAGCCACTTCGGACCCTGGTCAGGGAGTGTGCGTCGGATGCAGTTAAGTAGACTGCGTTGCCCCGGGCAAGTGCCAGTCCGTCCATGATCTACCGGGACTGGTTAAGCGTAGGTTAGGCATCAGGGAACTGGGGTAGGGATTGTGTCCCAAGGGTATACCCGTTCCTGACTATTACGGCCCGCCCCCAGCACACAATGCGCTGGCAAACAAAAAAAGAAATATGGAAAATCTTCTGGAAAAAAAAAATACTACTACGGCAACGGCCAACTTGGTTGCTGTAGTTGATAAGGCGACAAGTTCGGATCCAACAGGAGACAAGGCGTTCTTAAGAAGCAACAAGATATGCCGTTCTCCGCCACAACTGAGTAACACGACCGCACGTTCACCGACAACCATAGCTGGGACTGCTAGGGATACACCTATGAGTATGTTAGTGAGCCCCTCTTAGTCCAAAACTAAGGAACCTGGTGACAGCTGTAGTTCCTTCCGCAAGCTTGATGAGAAAATAAGGAACTTAGTGGATATGCTTGAGGAAAAAGGTGCGGATGGAAAGCCGAGGCATACCATTAATTAGAATATGAGAGACACTATCGATAGCATTAGAGCCTTATTCGAGCTCTCGGCTATCGATCAGAAGGATGACGACGTAAAGAGGGTTATTAGGACGAATAACTCCTCACAGACGTCACCCTGGCTGAATTCTCTGGTTAAGAGCAAAAGTAAGAGAGGACCTGAGGGGCAGTTGGAAACACCCCCCACTAAGAGGAACACAACGGCACCAGCGAATGCCAATGTGGCGAACAAACCACCGGCGGTTGCTGATGTAGCTATGGATAACTCGGCTAAACAGACGGGTAAGCCACCAAGATCACCGAAATCTAAGCGGAAGGAGACGCAGGAGTGGAAAAAAGTAACGACTAAGAAGAAAAGGGAGGGGCCTAAATTCAAGTCTGATGCTCTCATCATGAAGGCTGCCGCGAACACTGCATATGCGAACATCCTGCGGAAAATCCGGAGCGACCCTACGCTGCAGAATCTAGGAGAGAACGTTAGAGCTCTCCGGCGAACGACTAACAATGAGTTGCTGCTACAGTTAAAAAGGACACCGGAAAATAACACAGATCAGTTCCAGTCAGCTATCGAAAGTACGCTGGGCGTTACGGCAAAAGTTTTGGCGAAGACTCACATCGTCACGGTTCAACTAAGGGACCTTGCTGAGATTATGTGATGCCCTTTGCACACAATGCGATATACGTCGCCCTATTGAGTCGTCGGTCCAAACATGGGCAAGGTGCCGGGGTGCGCAGACTGCTTATGTTACGCTGCCAGTTGCGGACGCTACGAAAGTGTTGGGAGTACAGGGTGTTCGTATGGGAAGGGTTTCCTGCAGAGTGCGTGATTGCACCGCACCGACAAGATGCTACAGGTGTTGGGGGTACAATCATCGAGCACAAAGTTGCGAAGAAATGGTAGATCGCAGTGATTTGTGCAGGAGATGCGGTAAGAAAGGTCATCAAGCAGCACAGTACAAAAACGAGCCCAAGTGTGCGCTGTGTAGTGGCAACCACGTGGCCGGCAGTGCTCGATGCCCGGCACACCAGAAGGCTCTTAAAACCAAGAAGACAGGAGCGCGATGAAAATCGCCCAACTCAACCTTAACCACTGCGCTGCAGCACATAACTTGCTGCATCAGACAGTCTTCGAGCAACAGTTTGATCTCGTACTATTGTGCGAACAATATAGAGACATGTGGGGACACGAATGGACCGCGGACTCATCCAGCAAAGCTACCATTTGGGTCACCAAAGGGAAGCTGCCTCAAAGCACACCTCCTACTGGTTTCACATGGGTAAAGGTTAATAACATATACCTCTTTTCATGCTACGCGCCTCCAAGCATAGAAATCAACCAGTTTTAACAGCTCATAATGGAGTTAGTAGCTTAAACGAGGACAAGGAGATTTCAATGCCTGGTCTACAGTATGGGGAAGCAGGTATACGAATCAACGTGGCAGAGTGTAGTTGGAGAGCATAGCCACACTCAACATTGAGCTTTTGAATGATGGACAGTTCACCTTTGAGGCTGGTGAGAGACAATCAGCTATTAACTTGACCTTTGGACACAGCTCCATTGCGCGGCATACGACATGGAGTATCGGTGATTTTTACACAAATAGCGACCACCGTGCTATCGTAATTGAGATTACATCGCACCCGAGAGATAGAACACTGCACTCTTTCTTTCAAATTAAAGGATGGAGAGACCGGGTATTTGACGAGGACATATTTTTGCAAATATGGCAAGATGGTACAACTATCACCGATACGGCAAACAACATGGCGGAACGCGTTACAAGGCGTATCCCTTCAGCCTATGACGCCTCAATGCCTAGGAAGTCGCAGATTCCACCTCGTATGGCAGCTTTTTGATGAAATAATGAGATTGCTGAACTAAGGAGACGCTGCAATCAAGCTCGCAGAAAGGCGAGAGACCAAACGCGATGTCCGATGCTCAGTTTCGATTTCATCGTGGGAGATCTACTAGGGACGCTATACAAGCAGTAATGAGTATATCGCGAATGGCAGTAAGTGGAACCAGATGGAAAGGAGGCGATAAGCAGTATTGTGCCGTAGTAACTCTGGATGTTAAAAATGCCTATAATATGGCAAGTTGGCCGTGTATCATGCAAGCACTCAGCAGGCTTAATAGCCAGGCTACTTGATGCGGATAATCTCAAATTACTTCGCGGATCGAGTGCTTCACTATAACACCGAAGCTGGCCTTAAGCAGTACGGGGTCACACGTGGTGTTCCACAAGGATCGGTCCTAGGCCCCACTTTATGGAATATTATGTACGATGGCGTTGAGCAAGTGCATGCTCTGTGCAGCGAAGCTACAGTCAGGGTTCGGAGCTGGCTTAATCAGGCGCATTTGGAGTTGGCAGGCGAGAAAACTGAAGCGGTTCTCCTGACCACACGGAAAGTACGCGAGACATTCTCGTTCCAGATAGGAGACTGCTACATAATCTCTCAACCATCCATCAAGTACCTAGGGGTACAATTGGACGCGAGACAAAATTTTAAGGAGAAGCTTGCCAGTATAAGTGAAAAAGCGGCTAAGGTGAACGGAGCCTTATCTCGCATTATGACGAATATAGGTGGACCACGAGCCAGTACACGGAAGCTGCTAGCAAGGGTTGTTGCTTCCATCGTCCTTTATGCGGCACCAGTGTGGGCAACACTGAAGAGCACATACATGGCAGGTATTCGGTCGATCCACCGACTAAATGCTCTGCGTGGTGCAAGCGGTTTTCAAACAGTGTCAGATGTCGCAATTGAGGTAATAGCATCCATGCCTCCCATTGACATTCTGGCACGCGAGCTCAAGAGGATCTACGATACTGGTACTAGAGCATCGAAAGAAGTAGAACGAAGACACAGCATCCGAGAATGGCAACGCAAAGGGGAAACGTCAAACAAAGAGCGCTGGACGTTTTCCCTTATACCCAGCCTGGATATATGGATAACACGGAAACATGGAGAAGTGGATTTCCATATGACGCAGATGCTTAGCGGTCACGGTTGCTTTAAATTCTATTTGCACCGTTTCAAGCATGAGGAGGACCCTTTTTGTCCTGTCTGCACCGACTCCGCGAAAGATGCTCACCACGTTCTATTTTGCTGTCCAAGATTCAGTGACGAAAGAGCGCAAATAGAGGAGTGCTTTGGTGAACCACTCACTTTGGATAATCTAGTGCCGCACATGTGTGAATCACCAGCAAAATGGGAGGCTGTGAAGGCGGCGTCAGCCACAATCATGTGTACCCTCCGTGTAGCAGAGCGTAGCAGAGCAGCTGTACGATTGCATACACAGGCTGACTGTGAATCTGCACAACCGGACAGGGGATCGTAGGTTGTTGACGTGCAGTTGCGACCTACGAACAACACAGAGACATTAGGAGACCCTTTTTACTTGGGACAGATTGACGTTTGAGCATTTATGCTCCTCCTTTCCACCCGATGAAATATCTAACGACAGTTCCGGGGGGACAATAGGACACGGGGCGGAAGTTTTTAGCGTGGTTACCGCAATTACTATAGTTGCATTTTCGCTCTTCTCTTCGAGTGAGCGAATTTCAAGTATGCTTTTCATTTGTGTGTGCCCTACACGACGCCGATCTCGCATATTAATTTGTGTTGTCGCTGAGACTTTGCTGATCTATGTCATATAAATCAATACGGTATTTAACCCAATTATTTAAATTATTAATTATAATATGCTTTCAAAACTAACTAAAAAAGCAATTTCTTTAATAATGAAATACATGAATAATATTGCATTATACAACACAACTCTAATAATTATTTTAAAATTTGATTTCTAACATATTGTGCAGCAGTTTCACTTCAATAGGTGTAGGTGATGAAGATCTCTTTGACACACAAAGAATTAACAAAAATATATGTTTTACAAAGGACGACTTGGTTGATACGTACATGTAAACATATGTTATGGAAAGAATCGATATCTGACAATTGAACTACTACTAATTTCTACAGTTTACAAATTACTGTATTAGTTGACTTAACATATATTGTATGTACATATACAGACTAATATCGAAAAAATCTGTACTTTCGCCTTTGCTTTAATAATAATGGTTCATGAAAAACTTTTTCACACAAAAACAAGTGTTGCTACCTGTTCACTTTCAATCTATATTTTTGTCTTACTTTTAAGTTTAAATTGTTATATTATTTTTGTTTTAAGCTGACAGTTTTTTTTTTTTGGTGAGGAACACGCAGCCTCATCTCAAGTCTGCAGAAAAAAAAAGATCAGAAAGAGGTACTAAAAATAACGTACACTACACAAAGAACAACAACAATGTACCACTCCATCCTCTATACTCAGTTACTCTACAGTCATCGACTGTTAACAACAACACACAATCAAAACCACCTGAGAACGCACTAGCCCCCCCCCCCCCCTTCATCTTCACCATCAACCACACTTTCACAGTTATCGAAAGATAATATAACTAAAAAAGGATCGCAAACAATAACAAACACAATATATTTCCACTTTTCGAAGTCAAACAAAAAATACAACAAATACCTAATCAAGTCTCTTCTATTCTCTATATACGTACATATAACGGTTTCATTAATAAATATTAAGAACTAATTATCCTTATTAAAGAAAAAACCCTGATGTTATATGCTTACAGGAAACCCACATCCCATACCAAACAAAAAACATAATTTTTCCAAAACCTTTTAATGGTTATTTTAAAAACTTAGCACAAAATGCAACAGCCAAACAGGGTATTGGTTTCCTTATTAAGCCACATATCTCTCATAAGCACTTTCCAATTAATTCCAACATACTATGTGATGGAATACTAATTCAAACAAATCCACAAATATCTATTGTAAACAAATATATTCCTAACCAAAACTTTTCTGAAAACGATATAGACGCTACATAAACAGCATCAACATTCCGTTTATTCTCATTGGCGATTTCAATTTTTGGAATACACTGTGAGGATCTGACTCTACTAATACACGAGGTAAAAAGATTGAAAATATTATCACAAATGCGAATCTCGTACTCTTGAATGATGGATCGGCCACTCATTTTTCATCCCACAGATCTTGCACCTATGTTGACCTTACAATGGTTTCACTTCAAATTCTACATAGGTGCCAATGGCTGGTTTCAGATAACTTGCATGGAAGTGACCACTTTCTTGTTACAACTAATCTTACCACCAACAACTTTGTAAGAGAGAGACTAGTCCCCTCCCCGAAGTATAAAACTGACTTAGCTGATTGGAATAAATTTCAAACCACAACCCCCCATTAAATGTTTAATAAAGGATCAATTATGCCTAACATCTTCCAAAGATATTGCTAAAGCTCTCGGCAATCACTGGTCTAATTATTCCAATGATTCCAATTTTTAACACCAGTACACAGTGAAAAAAAAACATCATTCTTAATACCGAATATTCTCCGCGAACTCTTTCAGCTACAGCTAAACATCTTGAATCCCCCATTTCCTTTGTTGAATTCGAATCAACTCTCCAAAACACAAAAGGCAAAATACCAGGATTTGGCAGAAGTTCTTACCCAATGATTAGATATTTGGTACCAGAAACCAAACACAAACTAATCGAAATATATAATCTAATGCTCACAAGTGGTTCAGACCCTCACCCCTGGACTACCGCAATCACAGTTCCTATCCCTAAACCAAACAAACCCGCCCATGAAATTAGTAGTTTTAGGCCAATATCATTACTTTCATGCCTCAGCAAAATCATTGAAAAAATAATAGCTCGCAGATTATTGTGGTTCATTGACAGAAACAACCTAATTTCCCACCACCAAGTGTCTTTTAAGCGTAAACACAACATGATGGACGCTCTTCTACGAATACATCATTTCGAGTCGGACGCACTTTCAACAAAAAATCGCGTCTCAATTTTAGGGACTGATTTTGAAAGAGCGTTTGATCGCGTGAGAATTCATGCTGTTCTTTCTCAACTCGAGCTCTGGGGGTTGGTCCGAAGTCTTTAATCTGGTAAAGGCCTTCATGACTCGACGCTCTTTCCGAGTTCGTGTTAATAACGTTTTTTCAAATTTTTACACACTCCACAATGGCATTCCAGAAGGTTCACCCCTTTCAGTAGTTTTATTTATAAAGCTTTTGGATAACTTAATAATATTCTATTACACATAAAAAACTCCAATTATCAGTATATGCCGACGACGCAATAATTTATACAAAGATTAATGGCGGTAATTCTGTAACTAACACTTTCTCAAAAATTTTGTCAGATATTTTGTGCAATGGAGAAACTCGTCGGGTGCCACGTTATCGATAGAAAAATGCATGATTTGCATATCTGTCGAAAACGACACTGTAATTTTCTTACCTTGAATTTAAACAACATCTCAATAGAAAATCTAAATCACTTAAAAATCATAGGCATAATGTTTAGGGTTCCGTACCCATAGGAAGCTAACGGGACTCTATTACTAAGCTTACTATGTCCGTCCGTCCGTCCGTCTCCTGCTCTATCTCATGAACCGTAATAGGTAGAGAGTTAAAATTTTCACAGAGTGTGTAATTCACTTGTGTGTAGAACGACAAATACTAAAAATAAACATTTTTAGAAGCATTGTTCTTTAAGTTAACCATTTGTTTAACGTTTTTTTCGTTTTTGTAGTATACTTTTAAGCTGTTAATTGTAGTATACTTTTAGGCTATTAAAAATGCACATAATTTTATATTTTAAGCAAAAAATTTTGTACGATGGTACGGAATCCTCCGTGTGCGAGTCCGACTCACATGATTTTTAGTAATAGATTTAATTTCAAACAACATTGTATATGTTTAAGAAAAATCCTAGAAAGTAGACTTAACATTATAAAATTTCTAAGCTCTAAATATTCACATATAAATGTAAACATTCTTTTAAATATCACAAGAGCACTAATCCTCTCCAAGCTTGACTATGGACTAGCAATCTACGGACTAAGCTCAAATGCCAACTTAAATAAAGTAGAAGTGCCATACCACACAGCCATTCGACCAATGACTTCCAACCTCGCCGATAATGTGTGTACTAGCGAAAGCTGGCCTTTCAACTATAAATTTAGATAGAGTTTTTGAAGTCACACTTCAACTGTTACCGAAACTTTATAACACATTGCATCTCCCACTTTATAAAAATTTCACGAAGGCAAAAGAAAATATAAATTGGTATCAGCAATACGTCAGTGTGCCCTGCTTTGTAAGCAGCTGAACATCCCACTTTCGTCGGAAGTAAAGTAAGCTCATCTCTCCACCTTGGTCATCGTTCAATTTAAAGCTGCAGCATTACAAAAAAGGTCACACTTGCAGTGAGTTTTTAGCTCAACTTTTTCTGACCGAAAAACGAAAACGCAGACAAAGCTGCCCGCTACGTGCTATCGGCACCCTATATTTCGATCGACCCCATGGAGGAAAAAGATATAAAAAGACATCTTACGAAAGTTATACGCACAAAGTCTTTGGAAAACTGGGAAGGATTCCAACACCGGTATAAGAAATACTATCCTACTCGCACTGGCATCCATTTTCCATCAAAAATATTGATGCAACGGTGGTCTATGTTTGTCCGCTTACGAATCGGACATACTCAGTTCACGCATCAACACCTTCTCACCGGGACATCGCCGCAACTCTGTACATGTGGAGTCACGGTCTCTTTCCACCACATTGTAGATGTCTGTTCAAGCCTGGAGAGAGTTAGGGATATATTTTTTAAAAACACTAAACCATCAGAACTCTTAACAGAATGCTCTTCGCATAATATATACTTAGTTTATAATTTTCTTCATCATTGCAATTTAATTCACTTATTCTAATCATAATAAATTTATCTCATCATAGAGTCATAGGCCCTGGTAGCTAGTACCCTTTTTTTAATTTTAAGTGTAGTATTGTATTTTATATCTTAATCTTATAAAATAAAAAAAGGGTTACCTAATTATATTCACTTATCGTTGTCGTTTGTTGATAGGCTGAGGTGGGAAATTTTAGGCAACCGCCAATGCTTCATTTGAAGAATTTTAACTACATACTAGTTCCAGGCAGCCTTAAAAATCCTAGAGACAACTTTATAAATTCCCAAATCTAACTTTAGATGCGCATTTGATGGGGATTTCGGACAATCTCTACCATATCTGACAGCTATTAAGAGAGTTTTGTCTTTTATCAAAGATGCTGATAAGGTCTTAATCATGGGAGATTTTAATCTTCCAAATATTTCTTGGACAGCCTCGGATAATTGTAACTCTCTAATCTAATCAGTAAGCTTTGTTTGTCGACTCATTGCTGGATCTTTCCTTTTAGCAAGTAAACTACATAGCTAATAACATTAACCGAATTTTAGATTTGGTCTTTACCGACAGCATAAATGATGTTTCCTTGTTTCGAAGTAATCCTCTTTCCACTCCAGAGGATGCTTATCATCCGACTTTGGAATTAAACATCATTTTGAATGGGTTTGGATTTCGTTCCAATAATACTTCTAATTTGCTTCCTACATCAAGACGTGTTTTCTGATTCAAACAAACTGACTTATTTAAGCTAAATTCTCTACTTATAGCCACTGACTGGTCTTATTTGTATTCCTGTGACAATGTTGAACTAGCTGCAGTTTTCTTATACAACTATGAAAAATCATTTCAAATTATGTGTTCCGAAAATTAAACATAATCCACATACGCCACCTTGTTTTTCGATATATTCCCATCCTGTATGAAATTAAATGGAGTTGAATGTTGCAGCGATGGAGAAATTTCCAATCTTTTTTCGAACTTTTTCCAAAGCACTTACACGAATTTCAATAATGATTGTGATAGTCCTTACCCATATCATATTCCTCAATTTAATCAATTTAATATGGCAGTTATTGATTGTGATATAGTATTACAATATTTAAAATCTTCTAAATTAACGTTTTTACCAGGTCCAGATGATATACCTAGTTGTGTTCTAAAGCGATGTGCGCCTGCTTTGCTTAGACCAATCTGCAAATTGATTGACTTATCTCAGAATACCTCTGTCTTACCTTATATTTGGAATTAATCCTTTATAATAACACTCCACAAAAAAAGGCAATAAAGCTAATATATCAAATCACCGAGGAATAGCTTAACTCTGCGCTATTCCGAAGTTGTTTGAACATATTATCACCGATCAGGTGCAGCATTTCGTTCTTCCTTTATTAAGTACTTCACAACAGTGTTTCACCAAGAAGCGTTCGACTACAACCAACTTATTAGAATTTACTTCGTTGGTCAACTATAAGTTTTTCACAACAACATCAAATGGATGTCATTTACACAGATTTTAGTAAAGGTTTTGACAGTGTTTGTCACTTCGTACTTCTTAAAAAACTGAATACCTTTGGTTTTCCTCCCAAGTTAGTTAACTGGATTACATCCTATTTAACTTCTAGAACCCAAAGAGTTATTTTTAAAACAGCTATATCTAAGACTATTTGTGTAACTTCTGGTGTCCCTCAGGGTAGCCACCTTGGCCCACTATTATTTAATATTTTTATAAATGATTTTCCATCTGCCATAAAGAATTCTAACGTCTTTATGTACGCTGATGATGTTAAGTTATGCTTATCTATTTTATCTCCGGTCCAACAAATGTATCTTCAAGAAGATCTTGATTCCTTATCTCAGTGGTGCACTAAAAATTATCTTTCGCTTAATTGTGACAAATGTAAAATAATGTCCTTTTACCGTAAAAATTTAATTGTAAAAAGCTATCACATTAATGATCACACTCTAGAACGTGTCACACAATTCAGTGACCTGGGTGTGTTGATGGATCCAAAGCTGCATTTTGGGTCGCATATCTCTAGTATCATCTGTAAAGCTAGAGATGTATTAGGGTACATGAAACGTTGGTCTAAAGAGTTTAATGTTACTAACACCACCAAATTATTATTCAAATCTTTGGTTAGGCCAATTATTGAATACGCATCGTGTGTATGGGATCTACAATTTAAAAAGTATAGTGATAGTATTGAGTCTGTTCAAAAGCAATTCTTTCTTTTTGCATTGCGTAACTTACACTGGGATCCTAATATAAAACTTCCATCTCATCAAAGCCGTTTTATAGTATTCCGCCTCCCGAAATTATCCAGTCGTAGAACGACTCTTGGTGTCACATTCTTTCAGAATCTAATTGTAAGCAGCATCTTTTTCCCACCATTGCTTGGTAGTATAAATTTTAATTTTATTAGGCCGCAAATTTCATTCACATCTATACCCGAAGAAAAAATGGTGCAATCGTCAGCATAAGTTACTAGCTTGATGCCTGGAGGTGGTAACGGCATCTTGGACATGTATAGGTTGAAAAGCAATTGGGATAAAACTCCCCTTGAGGGACGCCCATTTTTAATTTTTTTAATCCTTGACCTCATGCTTCTGAACTTAACAAATGCTTTTCTACCATGAAAGTAGTTTTTTAGCCAGCGTTTGGTGGTTACACTTAGTGTGGCACCAAAAAGATCACGCAGCAAAACTGCATGATTGACAGTGTTAAAGGCT
The DNA here is from genome assembly GCA_035041805.1 of Amiota mariae. Classification (NCBI taxonomy): domain Eukaryota; kingdom Metazoa; phylum Arthropoda; class Insecta; order Diptera; family Drosophilidae; genus Amiota; species Amiota mariae. The sequence continues at coordinate 118,861 of JAWNKV010000698.1, forward strand.
TTCGCCAGATCTAATGTCACCACAACTGTCCTTGCGTGGTTGAGTCCATTAGTAATATACGTAGTAACCTCGCACAGGGCCGAGGTAGTGCTGTGCCCCTTCCTGAAACCACGCTGGTGAGAACTACCTAAATCTGCAACATTTCCGGGTTTCAGAGGAGAAATAACTCTAGCTATCGTCATAAGTCAGGGACAACATAGAGGAACTGAAAAGTTTAGTGAGACACGAAATCGCTACTGGTCCTAAATGTTTGAGTATAAGCATCGAAACACCATCAGGTCCCAGGGCCTTAGAAGGCTTCACGTTGCGAATCGCAGCTTTTACTTCATCAGAACTAAATTCCTCCTTCTCTCTGCTATTAGTCGAGGGGTGCATAATAAATTGATAACAAAATTGAGCGGCACAGTTTTTAGCATTCCCTACTTGTTTTCCCTGAAACATGACGAAAGTCTGAGCTTTACGCTGTGGTGCACCAGATAGGCGCCTAATTGTATCCCACAACATACGAGATTCAGGACTACATGACTCAAGATGATGAAGCCATTTTGCTCTACGATAATCCGAGACAAGTTTTGCGATATCAATGTTCATCTCAGTTAGACGTTCATCACTTGGATCAGTAGCCCGAATCTAATCACGTAAATTCGCTAAACGTGCAGCATCCGCTGGAAAATTTGGTCTTAAAAGAAGAAATTTACCAGCAAGAATATGCTTCTACGCGGCTTTATTGATCGCGTACCTAAAAGCTTTCTCTCCCAGTCTAGTATCATCGAGAATAGGGAAGCGACTTAATGTATGTTCGCTTTTCCATGATTTGATGTAAGCCCGATTGTCACAAGTGACAAAATCATCCGGTTTAGCTATATCAATAAGAATAGGAACATGGTCAGAACTCAAGGCAATATCGACAGACCACCCGCAATATGATAAAAATAGTGCACTGACGATGGTAATGTCAGGAGAGCTGGCACAAGTAGGACTCATCCGGGTAGGCGGAATTTTCAATGATCACGGTAAAATCAGATTGCTCAATCTGATCTGCAGTGCTTACATCACGATAGTCATTACCCAATGGGTAGAACCAAAGTTCATGATGTGCATTCAGATCACCTAAGATGGCCCGGTGATCACCGTGAAGCACATGACCTACCATTGTATGATAGCCTGGAGCACATCTGTTCACTGAGCATCGCCAGTCTTTATATTCAGTCATTGATTCTCTAAAAAATGATCACAGGGACTGACAGAAGGTAGTGAAAAAGGTCTAAAATACATCGTACGATGAACAATGAAACCCAGACCACCCCCACTATTCCTCCTTCTGTTTTGTCTAACCACAAAATAGTCTGCAAGGAACCCCAGACCACATGAGCTAGTTAATTTAGTCTCCTGAACAGCCGTTGTAATGCATTGTCACAAATGGGACATACCCATTCCATATAAGAAGCAGAATTGCGACTTAGATTTCGCGGGGCCGCCAAAGGTGTGAGCGGTTGTGGCCACGTCTGAAATGAGGAACCCTGCTGTTATGGACAACAAGTAGCAATATACTGTACTTGCCGATCCTACAAGGGGGTTACCCTGCTCTTGTGGATAAAATGTAGCAATATACTGCACTTACCGATCCTTCAGGGGATTTAGCCAAAATCCAAATGGAAAAATGACACCATTCCATACAGCTAGAGCATTGGACAGAAGCAGAGCTCTTACCAATCCTCTTGCTGCACAAGGAGCAAAACCAGATCCTAGCACCTAAATTCTGTTCAATACCAGCACGGATTAGAAGGATTTTCAGCAGATGCGCTGGTAACAACTGCTCTATATACCTGCAGCCTCGCGGCTGGAATGAGTAGTCCTTGACCGACTGTTGTTGTCGTGTACTTCCGGGTCGAAAGAAGTCGTCACCAACACAGCTGATCAAAGCGCAAACAATTAACTTCATAGCACTAATTTTTAATTTTCAATGCATTTTCACGTTATGTTCAACACGTGTTTTTCAGCGTACACTGATAATACTTATTCACTAAAAATTGAGAGTGAGCAATTTTTGAGAGCGTAACAAGCCAAATTGGCGTCACCTCTTTTTCTTACACCATGGGTTTTGCATATGTTCGAAAAAAAACAAAGCCGATCGGATTTCATGACACCATTTAATAGCGTTTTCACAATGAGTAAAATTCTGAGTTCTGCAGAACTCAAGTAGAACACAGAGCTCTGACGAGAAAAAGAAGAAAAGTATAATGAACGAAATTTGTTTTTGTAGTATTGAGAACTCTGTGTTCTGCTAAAGTGCTAGTCACTCTGTAGTAGTGTTGGAAAATTGTCTGATCATGCACAAAAAAAATTGAACTATGTTTCAAATCGCAAATTTGTTTAAAAAATTTTAATAAAATACGTAGCAGGAATGAAAAAGATAGCTGCAAGGATTATTTGCACACATTGCGAATTGTTCTTAATCATGTATTTTTCTACAAAATTTCCATACAATTCGACAAGCTTTTGTTTTGCATGTGAAACCAAAACCAAAAACAGCTGTTCAGAACTCTCAGAACTCACTGTTACCACCAAATCAAAACACACAAGATTTTACCTACTAAGCCACCACCATTTATAATACCTTATGTAGAAAATATCAATGGCTTATGGCAAGACCTCGATAAAGTCGTCAAATCCGATGACTACACGACCAAGTCCAACCACAATCATACAAGAATTATCGCCAAGGATACTGAAACCTACCGAAACATTAGGAGAAAACTTGAGGCCATACGTGTCGAGTTTCATACCTTTCAGCTAACTGACGAAAAACCTTTTAAAGTAGTGATCAAAGGACTCCACCACACTACTTCCAAAGATCTCATCACCGATCACCTTGCTAAACATGGTCACAATGTCAAGAATAAACATAATCCCACAAGCCGCAGAGACAACAAAAAGCTAGACATCTTCTTCGTGGACCTCGAACCCAATGACAATAATAAGAATGTATTTGATATTAAAATACTATGCAGACAACGAGTTACTGTGGAAGCACTACGCAAGTTCGACGACCTTGTGCAATGCCATAGATGTCAAGAATTTGGGCACACAAAGAAGTACTGCCGGAAGAGTTTCAGATGTGTGAAATGTGGAGATAATCATTCCACTACTAACTGTGAAAAATCAGCAGACTTGCCAGCCACTTGTGTACATTGTCAAGAATACCATAACATACTGCTAACTATAAGGGGTGCCGTGACTATCAACAGTTAATTAAAAAAGTAAAACCCCAATGCCAAATTCGTATCTGAACAGAGATACGATTTCTAACAGAAACTCTACATCAAACTCCCTTAATAACTCCACCCCATCAACTTCAAACAACACTTTCAAATATCCTGTGCACTAGAACTCACAGACCCCCAGGAAATAGAGCACAACAAGAACAGCCTCAGCAAATTCGGAACCCTCATGAAATCTACATACCATCAAATCATATCTCGGACAATACTTTCGGTAAAAAATAGACAAATTAACTAGCAAGTTTGTTGAACTTATCGCCATGCAAAAAGAGTACACGAGCATGCAAAAACAAATCTTAACGACCCTTACGGCCCCAAAATGTCCATAAACATAGCCTATGCCTAGGACTATGGAACGCTAATGGCGTAGTCAACAAAGCACTCGAGCTCGAAGTTTTTATAAAAACCCATAAAATAGATGTTATAGCATCTCAGAAACTCACTTTTGTAGTCGATATAACCTGAAACAGTTTGGTTACGAACTGTACCCTGCTAATCATCCTTCTGATGGCGCTCTTGGTGGTGCTACTAGTCAAGTCAAGCATCAAACATCATCCTCTTGAACCGGTCTGCCTGGATCGACTACAAATGGCCTCTATCGAACTATAGATTCAAGAAGGTAACATAACGATATCGGCTGTTTACTGCCCTCCCAGATTTTCCTGGAACAGTTTATTTAACCAACTTGGTCCAAATTTTGTTGCTGCTGGTGACTGGAATGCCAAGCATCGTCACTGGGGCAACCTTCGGGCATGAAGTAGAGGAACAGAACTTTTAAAATGTGTTCTTAACAGTAACTGGGATATTCTGGCCACAGAATACCTGCTACCCTTACGACAACACAAGAACACCAAGTGCAATTGACTTTGCAGTCTTCAGAGGCCCAACTATCAATATGTAGTAGTTTTGATCTCAGTTCGGATCATCTGCCGCTGATAATTAAAGTAGAAGGTCGGGTCCTTAACGACTCAGCAAAGACTAGGCTAATTCCCCCTGGCGCTGGTCTGTCTGTTTTTCAAAGGTCATTGGGACAAAAACTTGAACTCAGTATGGATCTCAGCTCAGCTGAAGAAGAATGAAGCGACACTGCTGTCTACGTCCACGCACCCACCAGCCAATATGCGTACGCTACCAAAACCTTCTTCACGAGTCACCCAACTTGTAGCAGAAAAATGACGCCTCCGGAGACAGTTTCAACGTAATCATCAACCTGCGAACAAGGCAGTATATATCACAGCTGGCCACAAATTGACAAATCTACTGAAATCTGAGCAATCCAAGTTGTTTAAAGACATGCTAAAGAATGCCGATACTGACAAAGACTCCAATGTTAGTCTCTGGAAACTGACACGACAAATCAAACGTCAACCTTTACGTAATTTCCCAATCAAAAACGACAGAGGTGAGTGGTACAGAACCGATCCTGACAAGGCTGAAGCATTTGCGGAACATTTTCAAACAAGATTCACGCCATATAATATTGCTGAATCGATAGATGCGAACACAACAAAAGCCTTTCTTGAATCGCCACTTCAATTGGACCTTCCTATCAATCATATGGAAGTGCGCTTTGATTACAATGATTCCAAAACCTGGAAAGCCAGAAAGTCTGGTTGAATCATACAGACCAACCAGCTTACTGTCAATTCTCTCCAAAATATTCGAAAGAATATTCTTGCGTAGATTGTTGGCAGTAAGTAGCGTCCAGAGTGCTATACCACATCATCAATTTGGATTCAGAAAAAAGTATGGTACCCCAGAACAGGTTTACAGAATAATACAAAAAATTCTCGAAGTCTTCGAGAACAAAGAGTTCTGCAATACAGTATTCCTCGACATCCAGCAGGCATTTGACAGGGTATGGCGATGGCATTCTTCACAAATGCAAACAACTATGTCCAGCTCCGTTCTACGTAATCCTGAGATCATTTCTCGAAAACAGGTCTTCATGGTGACAATTAAGGACGTGACGTCTACCATTCGACAAATCATGGCAGGGGTGCCCCAATGCAGCGTACTCGCTCCAGTGCTGTACACAATTTTCACAAATGACATGCCACCACCGATTAACCGGGATTTACTGATTGCCACATATGCTGATGACACTGCAATCATGGCCTCATGCAAATGTTCCTTTGAAGCTACTGCTATTCTGCAGGAATATATAAACATTTTAGAGGACTGGTTCAATCGATGGAACATCGCAGTAAATCAACATAAATGTGTGACGTTCAGCCTAAAGTGAGATTCATGCACTAGTCTTTGCCTCAATGGTGGTCCCATTCCGACCAAACGTCATCACAACTACCTAGGCATGCAACTTGATAGGAAACTAACTTGGTCAGAACACATTAAGAAATCCCACGTAAAATGCGTTGCAAAAATTAAAAAACTAAGTAGGATAATGAAAAGCAAACTCAGCTTGAGAAACAAAGTGCTGGTGTACAAATCGGTAATTGCTCCTACATGGCTATATGGCAACCAGTTATGGGGTACAGCGTTAGCAAACCAGATCAAACGCATCCAAATTATGCAAAACAAAACCCTGCGATTCATAACAGGTGCTCCTTGATATATCCGAAACTCCCAGTTACACCGAAACCTAAACTTCCCCTTTGTAAGAGATTCCATAAACTTCCACAGCAGCAGATACAATAACCGACTATCGATTCATCCAAATCCCCTAGCAAATGCTCTTGCTGTAAACACAACCGCTAGAAGAAGACTGAAGAGGCTCTACTCACATGAGCTTAAGGATCTGAGAATCTAACCAAATAAATTGTGTATTATTTGTTATACTAGCCACTGTTAAATAATAATAATTTTTGTTACCTACTGTAAGTCATTGTTAAATAGTATAGTCTTGTTTTCTAATGTTATAACTAACTTGTAAGATATTGTCAATGTACTAAATTCGTCTGCCACTATAGTGCTCACAAATAGTAATTAAAACCTCTCGAGCGTAGTTAGACTGAAGAAAAAACTGGTTTTGTTTAAAACAACCACCGGGAAAAGTGACGTAATTGAGGGTTGTTGTAGAAATCGAAGGATTTTTTACACTTGAAAAAAAAAAAAAAACAACTGTCCTGTAGCAGTGTTCGGAAATTTCTGCCTTTTTCAGTAAATATTTGTGTTTTTTCGTTGCGCGGTACACATAAAACAGCTGATCATTGCACAAAACAATAAGAAGTAAATTTTAAATAGTAATTTTATTTTTACATTTTAATAAAATAAGTAGCAGGAATGAAGTAGGAAGTTGCAAGAATTATTTCCATACACTGCGAAATGTTCTTAACCATGTATTTTTCACACAATTTCTCGTCATTATCGACATTAAAGAGCTGAATAGTATTATAGGTTTGTCATAAAATTTGTAACACACAGAAGGAGACATCGGAGACCTCATAAAGTATAAATATTCTTGATCAGCGCGACGAGACGAGTTGATCTAGCCATGTCCGTCTAAATGTAAGTCCCTCAGTTTTTAAGCTAGAGAGCTGAAATTTTGCACGGAGCTTTCTTTTACCATACGCAGTACATTTGTCGGAATCAGCCGAATCAGACCACTTGGGGGATACCCCCATACAAACCGGGATCCAAATGAAAGTTCTTATTAGAAAACCTTTTTTGTTTTCCATATTATCGACTTAAAATAAAAGTTTCTGAGCGATATCCACCAACCGTATATATGTTATAAACGACAATCAGATTTTTCAGGTATTTACCGACGGGTGCGTAACCAATTTTTAAAGCTTAAAAATCTTACTTCTCAATTGTCGAATGCTTTTGAAAGTTTATCAGACCTTATGATTATGAATTCTGATTTTGACTTTCCTTTGCCTTTTCTTTCACCCTGTACTATGTCCAATAGTGATTCATTTTTACATCCTTCTGTGCACTTTATGTCCATGCCTACAAACTCACCTGGGACTCCACGGCGACAAGTCTTCATTTCTAGGGTGGCAGCTAGCACAACATGTGATGATGTTGCTTCTTATATAGAAGCCAAATTAGAGGTAAAGGTGACTGTTCAGAAATTTAATTTTTCTAACTTACGTGATATTGCGTCTTTTAAATTAAGTGTCCCCGACAACATTTTTAATATTGTTTGTGATGAAAAATTTTGGCCTGAGCCGTTGTTTATGAATTTAAGCCTCGGAGTAAATATCTTCGTCCGAATGTTAGTATGGCCTCCACTAGTCGCTGTTATATCACATTTACGATCGGAAATGAGTAGATTCTGGAACTTTCCAGCTAACATTGAGTTTATTTGAGTGGAGTTATTTTTGCCACATGAATCTATCTTTATATCATGTTCTTATATTCCGATCTGATTCGATTTCGGAGATTTATTTGAGTCATTCTAGTGCTACTAACTGCAGTTAATTACATTCTTCGAGACCGTGACTCTTTTATTGTGCTAAGCGATTTTAATCTTCCATTGATTTCTTAGTCCTTTTCCAGTACATCGAATTATCTACTTCCTTCAGCACATCATGATTTCTTGTGCAGAAGGCAATATCCCT
>JAWNKV010000699.1:0-125831 GCA_035041805.1 Amiota mariae
ATGTCCAACCACAGAAGCTCCAAATCAACCAGACGGATATTCCCACTGAAAAAGTGGCAAAATATCTAGGAATGCATTTAGACAACAAATGAAATTGGAAATTTCACATTCAAAAGAAAAGAGACTAAGGTCCAAATAATATTCAGTCAATAATATTGACTTCTTTCAAAAATTTCAGCCTTATCAACTGACAACAAACTGCTAATATATTGTATAAGACCATTATGAAACCCAACTGGACTTATGGAATTCAGCTATGGGGCACAGCAAAGTCAACAAACATACGAGTATCTTTTTTACAAAGACAACAATCAAAAATATTAAGAATGTTAATCAATGATGAATGGTACGTGATATCCGAAATGACGACATTCATCGTGACTTACGAATACCACTAGTGAATGAAGTAATTAAACAAATAAGCAGAAAACATCTAATAAACAATTTTCTAAAATCTAAAAATTTTTTGTCTAGATTTATTCAAAAAATTATTGTCAACCCTTTCAGAAACATGTATAAAGTATCTAATATTAATAGATGAAAAATACAAAAACAATTGGGAAATTAAAAAAGAAAAAAACATTACTATTACAAAAAATATAAAATAAAATATAAAGCAAAGTCGAAAGTGAAGATTGTTTCGATGCTGAGAACTTCTAAGCCACGCAAAGGATTTTAATGCAGTTTTCATTGTCATTTAAAGAATTCTTTCCGAATTTTATATTCTTCTACTCTACTGCTATTAATATTCATATTTTATCGTGTGTTCATTCGTTCGTCGTGCTCTGTGTCATCATGATGCACCTTTTTGTGATTATTAAATATTTATTAGAATATTAAAGAAAAAATTTATTAGAATAATAAAAAAAAATATTTATTAGAATATTACACATTTATTTAAAAAAAAAAAAAAAAAAGTTAAATATATTTCAATTTCAATTGGCGTTAAAATCACCTTCTCACTGCTACTCTTTTCCATGAACCGGAACTTAACACAATAGTCTACCAAGATATTTGTGTTTCTTCTTCTTAGTATGAAGTGTGTTTCACACACATTTTATAGTAAATAACAACAAAAAGAAGCAAAGCAGAAACAATGAAACACATTAAATCTTTTTGAACATCATTTACAGAAATGTCATACATAATAATAAACTGCTTTAAGTTACAAAGCATTGCTTGAAACATAAGCTATTCTAATTGTAATTAGTAATTTATTGAGATTTTTCTGTCTTTTCCTGTGGAATTTCCAAAAATTTTCTTTAATATTTTTTTTAATTGGTTTATAAAGAACACAAGAAAAGAAAAATCAGTCAAAATTACTTCATCTATTTTCAGAATATATACATAGATTACGGCTTTTGAGTCACGAGATATATTGAAAATATTGGCGACACGTTTTTGTTACATTTGTGAAATAGCTTCAGATTCTGAAATGTATCCCTTTTTTAAACACGTTTTCATGTTAAAAGGCTACACCCACACTATTTCCCCCTAAGAATAATGTAACAGTTTTCATTATCTATTTCCTTTTTTTTTCATATATTTTCTTATAACGATAAACGTTTTTTTCTTTTCTGTGATAAACATTAATAATAAAATAAATTTCAGAACAATCGGGAATAAACCTTTAAAGTTACATTTATAATGATCCACAAGTTGTCATTTATACTATGACATGTGCATAAATGAATTCATATTCCGTTTTGAATACATTCATGAAACACATAGTACGAGTGATTTCCTACATTTGAATGTATTCATGCACATGGTTTCACTACTTTAATTAATGCATCATGTTTGCTGGCCCACCATCGGCTAATTGAATGGCGCGACAATCATACTAATTTGTGCACTAAATAGTTATAAAATCAATTTTAGTATTTACGTATAATAGATTTGTGTCTTACCTTCCTCCTTGCTTGCTACTAACTAATAGACACTAAAAATGCCCCTAGAAGTATGCTTTACTATTTTCTTTACTATTTCGAAAATAATGAACCGTCTTAAGTAACAAATCATTGCTTGAAATACAATATAAGCTATTAAAATATATAAAAATAAACAGCATTTTACCATTAGCATTTTTCGTCGCCCCCTCCCCCCTTGATGAAGTAATCGCGTAATAGCATAAACACACTAACAGGCAACAGGAAAAATATATAAACTACTTGCTACAACCTTTGAGTTACAAAATATATTAAAATTTATCACGACACCAAAGTCAATTCGATGTAATGCTGCCTTTTGAAACTTTGGTATAACAGGCTTTTTAAAAATATTTTCACATTAAAATAAATAAATAAAGGAAACAACAAGAATTGGAAGATTACAAGCTTTTTAAGCAAGAATTCACAATTCTATTTATGTTCGAAACTCAAAAAATTTAATGATATTGACATTATATTGATGACACTGTTAAAGGTTGTGGAGTGATTGTGATGATTCAGAAGAAACTAATAGATTTTTGTCATCTGTTAGGAAATTATGACTTATTGTGATTAATTCCACTTTGTCAACAAAAAGTTTAATTTTATTTTGCAATATTCGGATTCCGTTTGTTAGAATTCAATTAAGCACATCCGATCACTTCGCACTCCATATGTATGACCTGACTAAAAATTGTATCAACTTAAAAAATTTACTCACAGTCCAAAGGACTTGTATATGAAATACTTTTTCGGATTTATAATTTTAAAGTTGATTAAAAATAAAAATTTAAATTTAAAATTTTTTAATGCATCTCAATATATTTGTCATAAACAATAAATAATAAAAAATAATAAATTAAATATCATAGTTTCTTTGGTCTTATGGTTAATCTATATATTTAATAAAATTGTAAACTGAAATTGTTTGTAAACGCATCAAGTAAAAGTGACTCAATGAATTCAAAATTCCAATTATTGAAAGATTAATCAATCTTTTTTGCAAGTAACAAATATAGTGACTAACTATTTCATCAAAATCAACCTACAGAATTGGTTAAAATTGGTGGATTTCATTTTGTATATAAAGCTAAGAGACATGAATGTATTTGTATATAATGAAGCAAGTAGTCTTTGTGAAATATTTATTTCTGAATTGTGAGCAAAGTGCGGCGGGACAGCAAGTGAAAACAACATTTTAAGCAAGCGTCACAAACCTCATGCCAATGTGTGTTATATATAAATGATTATAAAATCGTGTATATAATATGTGGTGTGGTGTGTGTGTGTGTGTGTGTGTGTGTGTAAATATATATAAATTAATATAATATTCTTTTATATATATTTTTTATATTTTTTTATTTTTTTTATTTTTTTATAAATGTGTTCAACCTTCATTTGCGGTTGTTGGGTTGCGCTTTTGCTTGAACAAAGCCAATAATTTGATTTTAATTATCGAGCGGATTTTGTTTGTGGTCTTTCAATGTTTGATGTCAGCATGAATTAAACTACCAGCAACAACAACAACAACAACAACAAAACCAAAACGTATTTAAATAATTAAATGTGTCTGTGAATTGTATGTGTTCCTGTCCTTTCCTGTCTATATATATTCATGCTAAAATGTCAATTGGAAAAGAATTTCAAATAAATAACTTCCTATCCAAATACTATGTACGAGTATGTAGATACTAATTAATATAATAAATAAGTGGATTGTCAATGTTTATTAATTTTTTTTTTTTTTTTTTTTTTTTTTTTTTGGTGAAAAATGAATCGAAAGGGAAATCAGAAATTGTGCTATATATATTTTGACAAAAGATCTATAGAATCGTAAAATGTATGTGTCCAATTTTCCTTAAATTTTATTTTACAAAAAAATATAAAAAGAATATCAATAATATTTTTGAATAAAATTGCATATGTAAAATCGATTAATTCATCTAAAAAATGAAACATTCCACATTTCTTACAATTTTTATTCATATTATAAAGATAAAGATTTAAGACTCATACTAATTAATTAAAATGAACTCTGATAAACAATAAAAATTGTAATTCTTCGGTTTTACCAAGGAAGAGGAAGTTCTGCTTTACAATTTCAGTCACAATGTGTGCACAAAGCTATCAACTCTTTTCTACGGAAATGCATTTATTGTATTGGTTTTTCTAGTTTGGATCTGCTGCCCAGCTTAAATTTCTTTGTATTGGTCACGGCCGCTAGTATTTACCTGATGGCTACTGCTTACAAAAACATCAAATTCCAATTAAAACACACGATAGCCGTACATCGTGGAAAAGCTGTGACCCTTGAGGTTAACCGTCAACTGGGAGATGACAAGAAGGTCACCCGCAAAGAAAAGGATGAAAGCATTTTATAGAAAATGAATGAGTTGGCTGACGACGAGGCTACTATATACTTTATATTTCATAATAATAATGCACTTTTCCTTGCTATCACCATCTTCATCATCAGTTTCTTTATTTTAAGGTATTCTGTGCCAAACTGTGAATGAGATCTTTTCGTTTGGTTTGGCGAGTGGCGCTTTGGCTCACTTCTCCACCAACACTCAACACTCAAACGAACTAAGAAAGGAAAAGTTGCTTAGTTTTGAGATTAATTTTTTTATGAGATATTTTATATTAATTTAGATTCCTAAAGGTTTCATTTGTAATTCAAAACATTTTCACTTAAAATGTAAAGCTGAAAACTCATTCACTTCTTTTCTTATTGGTTTCTTGTAATAAAAGATTTCTGAATGTATAAAATAAACATACTTATCTGTGAAAATATCCATTCATGGTACAAATTATAAACAATTAACAGTTAAAGTAAATTTTTAACATAGTTTCGCTCTGCACAGCGAAGCTCCAAATTATACGAGTAATACTGCAGCGAGGAATGGAAGCAACTCTGCATATAGAAGAGTTGGCGTAGCTTACAACGCTATTAGGGATACCGATGACGATATTGACAGGGCTATAAACATCATGAGCGGAGCTGCAATCCACAGTGAAGCAGTCGACACAAGACAACGGCTTAGAGCCCGTACAATCCAGCTGTGGCAGGAGCGATGGGCGTCAGAGACGAAAGGCAGATGGACGGCGACACTGATCCCAGACGTAGAAAAGTGGTGTGGCAGACCCTTTGGAGAGGTAAATTACTATATAACACAGTTGCTTACCGGACACGGGTATTTCTGTAAATTCCTCTGTAATATTGGAAAGGCTGAAAGCGAACAATGCATCTATGGAGACTCCCCCATCGATGACGCAAATCACACCTTCTTCGTGTGTAAAAGGTGGAAAACTGACCGCGAAGTTCTTGAAGACAGACTTGGATCTCTCAACGCAGATAACGTCATTGAAAAAATGCTGGAGAGTGCTGAAAGCTGGAAAATGATTGTCATCTTTGCAGAGCGTATTCTGCGCGCCAAAAAACTTGACCTAGACGCAGACACCTAGCTGGTCCGCACGCCGAACCAAACAAGAAGACGAGCCTATAGCATGATGCTGCCTTCAAAATTGGCGACCCTGGACGCAGGGTCATAAAAGAGAAAGAGTCCGTTTAGGACGGTTTAGATCTTCTCTACCCGAAGTAATACGAAAGTAGTTCCGGAGTAGAGAAAAATATCCAAGAGAAGAGGTGGGATTGTTTTAGTGGCTACACCAACCTCACCGCCAAAAAAAAAAAAAAAAATTTCATATAATAATTATAAGCCTTATTCCACATCATTGAATCCGAGATCCTTTATACTTATGATGCATTAAGCTATCTACTTATATTCACGGTTAGCCATATAACTTTGATAAGAAACCTCAAATCGACAGCTCGTGTTTGAAGCATCAGTTTTAAGAGACTCTTCTATGGAGAAGTACAAACCAATCGATTGAGCTGAAATTGTTCAGCTGTACATTCAAAATAACTTCTCAATTGTGAAAACTCAACGTGCGTGGAGAAAAAAAAAATATACTTATAAAGTGACGAAAGATTTTTGTCTCCTTGTATGTACTTTCGCTTATGCAAAGCGTCCAAGCGACCGAAACAATGCAATAAAAATACTGCGCCTGTACTATCGAGTATTAAAAGGTTGCCAGGAATTTTAGGTTTATATCCCCCAGACCATTCTATTGCACATAATTCACTGTGATTTAAAGCTATTTCCATACAAAATTCAATTGACTCAACGACTGTTGTCAACCAATAAGTCTTGTCGCTTGGAATATGCGAATTTCGTCATACAAATTGCCGAAATCCATGTATATTTTTAGCAAACAATCATCATGAGTGATGCGGCGCATTTCGTGTTAAACGGAATAGTAAACAAATGAAATTGTCGTTTTATGCTACTGAAAACCTTCAAATTATTGAAGAGATACCTCTACATGACCAAATAGTGACAGATTGGACAGTTATTTTTGGAAGATGACACAGTGAACATACATCAACCGCGAAATTCGATTTTTTTTGATGGCGTTTGTTCATAAAAATTGTATGGAGAACTTTTGGTATCAATAAGGCGGCGATCAGTTTGTGTCACAAATGATTTTTTGAAGCCATTAATCCTTGGATGCTTGATACAAGAAAATAGAGATTTGCCCAGCCTTTTTCCTTTGAGACTAATTGAAGTCAAAGGTTTATATAAAACCAAGAATTATTATACGAACTTAGGGCCACCAGATTAGCCGAAACATTGGAAAATACGATGTTAAATGATCTTTCATGTCCACCTAATATTTTAATTTACTTTTTGATTCCATTTTGGTAGCATCTTTTCATCATAGAGTTTAGATTCCGGTATAAGTTTGTATACACTTCACGGGAGTGAAAAGTATTATAAATTTTTCATGAAGTTTGTCACACACAGATGGAGATATCGCAGACCACATAAAGTGAATATATTTGTGATCAGCTCGATGAGACGAGTTGATTTAACCATGTCTGTCTGTCCGTCTGTCCGTCAGTCGGTCTGTTCGCACTCCTAGTCCTTCAGTTTTTGAGCTAGAGAGCTAAAATTTTATACATCGGTTTCTTTTTACCAAACCCCGTTCAAGTTCGTGAATCAACCGAATCGGACCACTAGGGGGGGTACCTCCCATACAAACCCCCTTTTAAACTAAAGTTCTTATTAGAAAAAGTTTTTTGTTTTTTGACCTATCGAACTGAAATTTGGACACTACAAGTTTCTGGCCCATATCCACAAACCATATAAATTTCATGATCCTGGGATTACCAGGAGGGGTACCTACAATACAAACCCCCTTTTAAATTAAAGTTTTTTTTTTTTTTCAACTTATTGAACTAAAATTTGGACACTATAAGTCTCTGACCCATATCCACAAACCATGAAAATTTCAAGACCCTCAGAAAACTAGGAGGGGTAACCCCCATACAAACCGATATCCAAATGAAAGTTCTTATTGGAAAAACTTTTTTGGTTTTTGTTCTATCGACTTGAAATTAAAACATTATAAGTATCTTCCCCACATCCACTCACCATGTAAATTTCTAGATCCTCGGACTCCCAGGAGGAGTACCTCCCATACAAACCGATAGATCCAAATTCATGTTCTTATTAGAAAAAGTTTTTTGGTCTTTTGTACTATCGACTTAAAATTTGGACACTATAAGTGTCTGACCCATAGCCACCAACCTTATAGATAACCAATAAGACCCTCGGACCACTAGCTGGGGTGTCAAGAGTATTACAACTTCGGCATAGCCAAAGTTAGTCATTTTTTATATTTTTCTTTATAGAATTTTTATTAATTTCATAATGATTCAAAAGCGATGGCATATCAACCTATTACTCTCTAATCTAATGATTTGGCTGACATCATTGTGAAATAGATCCCCAAGACTCTTAAAATATTGTTAAATATGCTAAACTTTGGTATTTGTACTAACAAATTGTTTCATATAGAAAAATCATTGGTCATTAAAGCATGAAAAAGCAACAACCACTAGATCTCCCATTACGTTTCCCGGATGAGTAATTAACTCATCCAAACCCTAATATGACTTACATTTTATGAAAAAATTCGGTGGTTGTCGTCTAACGACAGTTGCAAATAAAGTAAATAGCATAAAAAAAAAAAAAACAAACTAAAAGTAATTAAATTAAAATAATAATAATAATAATATTTTATCCTTTACCTAGAGCAGAGGGAATTTTTAAAACTATTTAAAATTTAATTTGCCTTGTTTCTAACGCACAAAATAGTATAACTTAATTCATTGGTTAAATGCAGTCAGTGGATGAAGAATTTATTTATTTCTTAAAATCTTTACAAACTAAAACCAATTTAATGTTATTTTACTAACAACTGTTATTCAACTAGAAAATTCAACTAGAAAATAATATTTAAAAGGACATGCCATGGAAAATGATGATGATAATGATAATAATAATAATAATGATGATATCATGTTGGCATGACATGATTTTGTGTTGCATTTAATTTTCACTTAAGAAACATACCACTTCCTTTAAGTCTTGTTTCTGTCGCAAAAGTTGCTCAAAAGCAGGACAATTCATTAAAATTTCAACGCAACTTCACTGAACTTGATGGGCGCAACGATATAATGAGAACAAAAAAAAAAAAAAATAATATATTTACACATAGACGTAAAGCATATGTATATACTATAAGTATATATATACTAAATATGTACTTTAGAATATAAAAGGGTTGGACATAAAGCTCTGGAGTAGGTCATTTATAGAACATGGTGCAATATTTTGCATGAGTTAACATTAACAAAAACAAGGCGCAATGAGGACAATAATATACAACAACAACAACAACAACAACAACAACAACAACAACAACAGCAGCAGCAGCAGCAGCAGCAGAAACAACAACAGCAAGAAAAACAAGAAAAAAAATAACAAGTGCAAGAGCAAAATTTTCTTTTGTTGTTGTTTTTCTTTTTCTTGTTCTTTTGTTTTAACTTTTGCTTTGTTTGTTTATTCATGTCATTTGTCTTTTTGTGTTTTGTTGTTTTGTTTTCTTAGTTTCATTTCAGAAAATTAGTCATATGAAAAGGCCAACGAATCCTTTGATGCATGTAAATAGTAAAGAAGAAAATTAAAAATATTGTATAAAAAAAAGAATAAAAATTAAAATTTGTTTTTTTTCTTATTATTTTTTTTTTTTTCTTGAATTTATTTAAAGCAATGTAACTAAAATTTCATGAGGGATTCAGTTATCTAGAGGTTTTAAATTGCACTGCGATGACGTTTATGTGGTTCTCAAGTTGATGTGCACAGCAGTGGATGGTTTCTGCAACGATCAGTAGCGATCTTGAGGTCATGATGAATGACGTCTTGTGAAAATAAAAGTGGCACCTACTATAGTGCGAATAACTTTAGACTGAAACCTCTGTATGATGTTAACGTTGATGGCGGCAGTGAAGCCCCAAAGGAGGAGAATTGCCTTCTAAAGCAGCAGCAGTTTATTGCATTGTGTGAGCTGTGATCTTGGCTTGAGTAATCAGTGCACACCTTATGGTTGAGCTATGTTTTCTTGTTGCGGAAATTTTTTTTAAAAAAATTGAAATAAAACAACTTACCATTTGATTTTAGTTTTTAGTTTTATTTTTAAATAATTTTTATATTTTTCTGTATTTTGTTTTTTATTGAAATTATTATTTATTTATTTTATTTTCATTTATTTCATTTAATTAATTTTATTTTCTTTCATATCCATTTCTATATGTTACTCGTACGTTAATTCTTTTACCAGTTTCTTAGTTGTTATAAGATTGGTTTTCTTTTCATTATGGTTGTCATTCTTATTCTTATGGTTGTAATAAGATAAATCAATTGGCATTTTCCTTGCATTTCTTTTATATGAAATTGTTAAACTGTTGGCATTTTGCATTTCCCCATTAAGATTTTCCATATTATTGTTTAGTTACTAAGTATGTTGATTTAGCTCCAATTTACTTTACTTTTTTTTTCTTTTCTTTTCTTTACTTTGCATCTTGTATTCTTGTATTATAATATAATAATTAACTTAATCATTAAGTTAAATAACAATCACATTTACTTTTGCATACAATAAAAAGATATTTATTTAAATTTTTTTTTTTAATTTTTTTTTTTATTATTTTTTTACTTAAAGAAAAGTATGTGCGTGTATATTTTAATGCTTTTATTTTGACTTGGCAACTCTATTCGTTTTGTTTTTGATCTTAGATTTTTTTTATTTTTTAGTTTATTTTATTTATTCATAAATACATCATAAAGAATTTCACTTATCTATAAGTGAGATCAGCATTCCGAGTCATATTCATCATCATAGCTCCATTCTTGGCTATTAGTTTTAAAGATTTTAAGAATGAAATGTTGTGCATAATCAAAATCAGTATATTTTTCATAGCATCCTTTAACCAACGACCACTGGACTAGTTTAAGTCACCAATAAAACATTATTCAGAGATTCAAAAATCTCATCTGCACCATTACAAAATAACTTAACGGAACAGTCAATTTTTCTTGTCGTAAATTGACTGAAGCATCTACTCAGAGAAACTAATGACTAAATATGACAACAGAATGCAATCTAATCTGCTTATGTGAAGTGTATAAAACTTTGATGAGACCAAAGTTGTTATTGGTTACCATAGTTTTCTTTATTTTTACTGTTAGTTTTTTCATTGTTGGCCAACTTCATATATTTAATACATTTAATACATGCATACATTCATACATACGAGCACTTGAAGAATTGGGTTTCAATAAGTTTCATTTACCTAGATAAACGCAAAGTGTTTTAGTTTTTCTTAAAAAATTATATCTTATATTGTATAAATAAAAATAAAAATAGAACTTTCGAATTTAAAATGAAATAACTCATTTAATTATAAGTATTTAGTACACTGACTCATAACTGCATATAATCATCATCACTAAAAAAAAAAAAAAATTAAAAAAAATCTCTTTAAAACAATTTGACTGAATAACTTTTGTTTGGTAAACAAGTCAGTGAAAAATAGCCTAAAAATTGGATTAAACTTTCTTAAATTAATGATAAGCATAAACATATTTCAATAGGCATGTGGGATTGAATGTTGTCCATTCAAAAAGATTCGAGAATTGCGGAAAAGTCTTTAATTAGAATTGAATAATCAAAGTTAAAGTTAAAAAAAAAAAAACAAACAAAAAATTGAAAAAAGTAATAAATTTATTTTGAAAATTTATTTAATGAAATGAAACCTAAGGGAACCAAGTTCCAGAACTTTTAATTTTGTTATTTATTTATTTCCTTCAAGTTTTCCTTTTACTTTTTTATAATAATATTTTTTTTTTTTTTTTATAAAACATTAATTAATTTAAGTGTTGTGTTTTCTTTTTGGTTTTTATGCTTCTTCAAATATTTTAATTTGGTTTTTTTTTTTATTAATATTTTAATATTTTTTGTTTTTTATATATATATATATATATTTAAAACAACTCATAAAATTGTCAATAAAACAATTATAACTACTTAATTATATAATTTATATCATTTAAAAAAAAAAAATCATTTATTTTTTATGCTACGCAATTCTTTATGTTTATTCATTTTAATTTTCGTTTTCGTTATCATTTTATTGAAATTTTTATTCTTAATTTTATTATTTATTTTTATTTATTTATTTATTTATTTGTTTATTTATTAGTTTTTCTTTTGGTTTTTTAATTTGTATATATAAATTTAATTTAAAGTTACAATAATTTATTATTAAATCGCTTTGATTTTCTTTTACCTCAATTTTAATTGCATACTTTTGTGGGTATTTGACTTCAGCTAAATTTTTTTTTTTTGTTTTTTGTTTTTTTTTTAATATTTATTAATATTTATTAAAAATCATTTTATTTAATATAAAATTTCGGCACATTTAGTTAATGAATAGTTTATGATTACGTTTATATGTATTTTAATTTTTAATTTTTAACATCTCTTATGTTTCTGTTTCTGTTTCTCATTCTCATTCTCATCCATTTTCTTTAACTATTCTCATCTCAATTCATCTCAATTTTTTTTTCGCTATTTATTTTGGCCACAATTTATATATGTAGGTTTATTTGATTTAATCTTTATTTTTTTAATAGAGAAATTTGAATTTTATTTTAATTAGTTTAATTCACATTCATTAAAATATAACCAAGTATAATTTTTAAAATTTTAATAATACAATTAATTTATTAATTTTATTTTTTGTAGAATAAACACTGAATTAGTTTTATTAGTCTGTGTACTATATGAATATGTATGCGTAAATGTTTGTCTGTCTGTCTGTCTGTGTGTCTGTATGTGTGTGTATGTGTGTGTGTGTGTGTAAGTGTGTGTAAATGTAATTAAGTTTCAAATACCTTTCACATTCTTATATACTTAAGTTGTATGGTAATTTATCATTATGCATTTAACTCATTAAAACAGCAGACATTGCAAATAAAATATGTATAATTTTCTATACACTTACTATATATGTACGTGTATATTAATAGAAAATGAACAACAGTCTGATTAGTTTTGCTTAACTTATCATATACAAATATCATAACAAATAACACATAAGAACTGACTAACTGACTGCGTTGAAAATGTTTGATTTTGAATTATTGCCCGATGTTTTATGGGGCAAAATAGAAAGATAACCAAGTATACACAGTTTATTTTTACAGATCCGCCTATATTGTATTTTAGTATATATAATACTCGTATATTCTTAACCAGACAAACGAGTCTTTGAGGAAAGTATGATGAATTGATTAATACGAGTATTCTTTATCCAAAGACGAATAGCCAATAAATTGTCAGAAGAATGGGAAAAAAATTAATATTAGTGAGGGCAATTCAAATATTTTCAATACAAAATTTAACTACTTTTATTTTTTATTTCAAATTTATAAAAATACTAAATACACAACCTTGACCTCCCCCTCCATAAAAAAAAAAAAAAAAAAATAAAAATAGTTTTATGGATACTGAAATTGGCTGAACTGATGAGATGTTTGCGAAAGGTGACTTATTTGATTTTATATTTCTTTAAGTTTTATATGCATTTCACTCAGTTACACACCTCACTTTATCGTTTTTCTTGGATTTTTTGACTATTGCTTTAGGATTTTTCGAATTTTCTAATACATACTAATAAACCTTTCTCATGAATTACTCGGTTCATTGGTGAAAACTGTATGAAAATCCGTTTAGTAGTTTTTAAGTTCATTGCGTTCAGACACACAGATGCGATAGGGGGGACTTTGTATATACATGTATAGATTCTGAGTGCCAGAATATTTTGAATTTTTCATTTATACATTTTAGGAATTCTAATAAATTTGGCATTTTTGTATTGCCAATGAAATTAAGCAGTAGCTGGTAGAGATAAACAGATACAGAAGGTTAGATAACATGAATATATTGAAATACACATGGGTTTTATAATATGTACTGCATATCTCTCTGCTTAAGCTCAATAGAGGTGCATGTCATCAGCATTTGCTTTGAAATAAGATATATATAAGTATGTACTATGTTTGTGTGTACTATAGTAGTTTCGTTGTTAATGTCAAGGGCGTTTCATTTCCCTATACTCGTATAGTCTTGTAATAGCTTAGAACTCTCTTGTGGTGAGATTAAACCTTTTTAGTGTGGCTTAACTATCCAATAGTATGATGATGTTATTCTTCTATCAATGTTGGTGACTGTCAATATTGACAAACTAATTAAAGACACACATTGTGAATCGATAATTCACATGCTCTTTGCTGGAACCCTCAAGTTTCAAGAAGCCATAGCAGACCTATAATAAAACATACCGACGATGTTCGTCGATGTAGAAATTGATTAAATGAATTGAAATAATTTACAAATAATGGAACTAATTTCAATATCCTCAAGTTGACTGACTCTATTCTGCAATTGAGAAGTAAAGAAAGGAATTATCAATATTGTAAAGACGAACTAAACCGATGTGTTTAATACAAGTGTAAGTTTGCATATATTTTAAAATATTCAAGACAAATTATGCTCAACAATCGACATAATATTGTATGATTTCTATATAAATTTAATCTCAAAAATATTATTTCAAGTTAAAGTCATGACATTAATACAAGGAATCCTATGAATTTGCATAGTAATTTAGTATGTGAAAGGTATGAAACTGTTAATTTTTATTCTCATTTATAAAGTTAAATTTTTATTATGAAAATTGTAATTATCATTAAAAGAGACAAAGAAATAAAAGAGAAAAAATAAAAAAATTTATATAGAATTTTGTATGTGAAAAGTTTTTGCCTTAAAATTGTATAAATTTGTTTTTCATTTATTTATTATTGTATATAATTAATTTATTATTTTTTTTTTTTTTTTTTTTTTTTTTTGGTTCTTATTGGCATTAAAAGGGATTATTTAAATATATAGTAAAGTACCATCTACTACATTCTTAAAAAGTCTAACAATTTTTTGTTATTATTTCTTTGACTTTGAGTGAAAAACCTTGAATCCTTTCGTTATCATCTCAATTGATTTCGCATCATCATAGCCATCATCACCATCATCACCACCATCATCTTCATATCATCATTTTCATCAATGAAATCTCTTCCTTCTTTTATTCTTCTGTTTAATATTGAATATGACTTGACTTATGCTATGTAAATTTTTTTTTATTTAAATTTAGTTGTTTCTTTAATGTTTTCTACTATTTTCCTTTTTCTTTTTATTTTTCTTATAATTTTTTTTTTTTAAATTATTTTTACTATAAAAGTGACATTTATTTTTATTAAAAAGAGACATACGAGCAATATTTATTTATTTATAAATTTTTATTTTTTTTTATTTTTTTTTTTAATTAATTTTCTTCGCTTACCTTTATATACTTGTAAGTATTTATGTGTATGTAAATTGGAATGGTATCTTCTTTGCCAGAGTTGCCATTTATTCGTTGCATATTAAGTAATAATATTGTAATAAAAAAAAAAAAAAATTGTTTAGGCTGCTCAAGCTGCGCTTGGTAGCGTTTCATTCTCATAGTTATTTGCAGTCAACGTCGATGGGGGCATCAAGGCCAAAGCCAACGATGTTGGGGTTGTTGTTTTTATTTCTGGTTTATGGGCCTTCGTATTAACTACCATTAACAGCTGTTAATGGTGCATGTATGCCACCATTGGCGATGTTAATGCCATTACCATAGAGAGTCGGTGGCGATGGTGGTAATGGCAGCGGAGATGCTGTTGGTGAGGCTGGTGGTGATGCCGGTGGTGTCAATGTGGATGGCAGCACCTTACGTTTGCCAAGTTCGGTGGCGATGCTCGCTGGTGGGATGGACGCGGCTGCAGCAAATAATTTGTCACTGGTTATGGTTTCAATTGTTGTTGCAAGTTGTGTTGGTGGTGGATTGCCATTTGTTAAAATCTCTTCATCAAATTCCTTGTTCTCTTTCTCCTTGGGTTTTGGTTCTTCGAGTATTTTATGCGCTTCAGTATGAGCACCGTTGGTCACGATGTCTGCTTCATCAGATGTGACTTGCATTAGTGATGGTGGTGGTGGTGGTGGTGGTGGTGGAGGCAACGAGTCCAATTGATTCGAATCAATAAGCGTGAAATCGTTCAATTGCTTAATCTCCTCAGTTGAGGGTGGATCTGGTAGACTCATAATGCTGTCATAGGTTTCGGTTTCAGCCTCACCTTCGGCTTCAGCTGGTGTATTGTCGCTACCATTTACATCACTAAAAGCAGCTGGTGGTGCTGCTGAAGCTACAAAGGATTCAACAGATTTAACCGATAGCTCAGTGTCGTTCATCTTTTGTGACTCTTCCAACTTGGCTGTGATATGACCATTGAGGCCAATAGAATTTTCATGTTTGTTATGCTGCTCCTTGATGTCGCTTGTGCGTAAATCATTTCTAACGGTTGTCGATTGTTTCGTTTGGTCCTCTTTGTCGTTTCCCTCCAAATCTGTTTGCTTTGCATTGGCCGGTGAATGTTCCAGACTGCTGCCATTTCCCGACTTACGATCGTTATCATCTTGAGTGGCATCAGCATTATTCTGTTGGCCGGCTACCAATTTGATGGTAGTGGGAGATGTAGTCACATAGCCCGGCTGTTCAATAAAATACAACTCTTGGTTGCCATAAGAGTAACGTTTATTCGAGTCACTCGAAGAAGTTGAGCTTAAATCTGATTGAGATAAACCAGTATTTGACTTTTGAGCTGGAATGAGCTGCACTTCGTCATCGTTGCCATCTTCATTGGTATCATTGTATTGCGTTGCAATCTTCAATGCCATTGTTGATTCTTCTTCGACTTCTTCGATAAGATGCAAACTTCTTTGTATCTCCTCGGCAGCAGCAACAACATCCATGGGTGGTGCATGTATCTGGACTGCAGCATCATGTAAACTTGGCAACAACGATGATTGTTCTGCCCTTGTCAAAACAGACGACAGTCCATTGGATGTAGTATGTTGTTCCGAAGTGAATGGCAACTCAGTTGTCTCGACGGTTGTACCATCAGTGACACCACCAACACCAACACCTGGACTCCCAGACGTAATGTGTGGTCCTGAATCGATGCCCCGTGACACTTCCACAACAAAGATGCCATGTTTCTCATGATTAATTTTCGTTTCGCGGGCATCACGTGAAATATCCTGCAATCAGACGATCATGATATATAAGCAATAAGCAATCGAAACCACTAACTCAAAGATGAAGACAAAAAATGTGAGAGACAGAGCATTGTCAGTGATAGATAGATAGATAGATAGATCAATAGGCAGAGGCAGAGACAATTACAGAGGCGAAAGTAAAGGAGAAACAGACAAAGTTCCACAATACAATATACTCGTAGAGTGGTGTTACAAGACAAGAAAGGTCATTTGTTTTCATTGACACTTCAAAGTGGTAAACATTAACACCTAAATACTGACACATATTTATACATACATACATACATACATACACATAAAAAAAACTATACATATAAGAGAGGAAGAGGCAGAATGAAAGAAATAGAGATGAAGAGAAAATTCTAGAAACATTGACAAGGAGATGCTCAAAGCGAATTGAAATATTGCATCAGAGTATAAGTAGCAGCATAAGAGAAGAAATAAGGTGAAATAACTAACATAGTATATAGATAAAATAATACACACACACACACACACACACACACACACACACACACACACACACACACACACACACACACACACACACACACACACACATACTTAGTATATACATACAAAAGTGGATACAGGAAATTTAGGATAATTTCGACCGCTGAGACAGAGAGAAAGTGAGTCAGTCAATCAGTTAGTCAGATTGTCAGATTGTCAGTGAGCGAGTGAGTAACAAATGCAAAGACACAACACAATAAATATTTATGTACGAATATATCGAACAGATACAATAACAGAAGAAAGATACTTTTATAGTCAATAGATAGATAGATAGATAGATAGATAGATAGATAGATAGATAGATAGATAGATAGATATATAAGAGATATTTATGAGCAACAACAACAACCATAACAAAATTTATTAATGGCAACAACAACAACATCAATTTGTGACATAATTAAGTATATGGAAATACAATAGAAACACACATAGCCACAGCAAGGAGAGTAAGGAATTGCAACAACATATATTTATTATAATACAATATCATATCAAAGTGTTCTTCATAATTTAATTTAATTAAATTTTATTTCAAATATTATAATGAAGTGCAATTGTATTTGTGTGTGTGTGTGTGTGTGTGTGTGTGTGTGTCAGAAAGTATATTTTTGCATTTAGGAAAGGAATTGAATTGGATTAAAATGGAATGAAATGAAATAGATTGGATGGACGAACCAGAACGAAAGAATTGCAAGATAGAAAAAACAATGAACGACACATGTAAGCAACACGAATAAACAGAAGATATATTCATATATTATACGAGTATATTGAGTTGAGTTAATAATTGTAATCTTGTGATTTTGATTAAGATGATTTAATTGATCTACTCGTAAGTATGATACTTAGTACAAGCAGATAAGTATTTTTGAAAAACTTACATTACGCTGTTCGGTAACCACAACCAAATGATTATCACGCAACGTCATTTTGGTTATGGAACCACTTGGACCCATATATTTTGGTTCAGTTTCTTGTATTGATACTGATTGTGGTTGATTTTCTAATTGGACGGATTCATTTTCATTTATTTGGGACGATAATGGCAACGAATGGACAATTGCCTTAGTTTTTTTTATTTTCTTTTTATATCTACCATTATTTGTTGTTGTTGTTGTTGTTGTTGTTTTTGTATTTGATTTTGATATTGATTTTCTTGATTTCATTATTGTTGAATTTGAACAACTCAATGAACACATTTTGGACGGAGTATTTGGATGAAAGTCTGACTCATTGAAGACTTTAATTGTTTGTGACTGCAATAGTAAAACAATAGAAAAGAAGAAAACAATTCAAAATCAAAAATCAGTAAAAATATGATTAACTTTGGCTATGCCGGAGTTGTAATACTCTTCACGCACCTCCCAGTGATTCGAGGGTCTTGAAATTAATATGGTTAGTGGATATGGGTGAGATACCTATAGTGTCAAGTCGATGGTAAAAAAATATAAAAAAAAAAATCCAATAAGAACATGAATTCGGATCTGGGTTTGTATGGGAGATATCGCTCCTGGTAATCCGAGGATCTTGAAATTTACATAGTTAGTGAATATTTACATAGTTGATAGATATGGGTCAGATATTTATAATATTTTAATTTCAAGTCAATAGAGCAAAAAACAAAAAAGATTTTCTAATAAGAACATGAATTTGGATCTGTGTTTGTATGGGAGGTAACCCTCCTGGTAATCCGAGGATCTTGAAATTTACATAGTTAGTGGATGTGTGGCAGATACTTAAGATGTTTTAATTTCAAGTCAATAGAACAAAAAACAAAAAAAAAATTCTAATAAGAACATGAATTTGGATCTGGATTTGTATGGGAGGGACCCCTCCTGGTAGTCCGAGGATCTTGAAAGGATGTGAGGCAGAAACTTATAGTGTCCAAATTTCAAGTTGATATTACAAAAAACAAAAAAGGTTTTCTAATAAGAACATGAATTTGTATTTGGATTTGTATGGGAGGTTACCCTCCTGGTAGTCCGAGTATCTTGAAATTTTGCACGGTTGGAAGATATAGGTCACATAATTATAGTGTCCAAATTTCAAGTCGATAGTACTTTTTCTAATAAGAACGATAATTTGTTTCTGGGCTTGTATGGGAGGTACGTGCGTGAAGAGTATAGTAGATACTAAATTGATTTGCAAAAAAATTTTTTGAGACACTAATAATAAATCCTAAAAAGGAATATAAAAATAAAGGAATCCGAAAACAGAATCGAAATCAGAATCAGAAGATTAAAAAATGTTAAGTTTACCAAGAAAAAAAATTGAAAATTATCTCTGTCAAAAGAGATAAGAAAATGGTAAATATGAAAGGCATGGACCTAGGGCAGTGGTTCTGAAATTATGGTAAAATACACAAAGGTTACAGTTAAAACTAAATAATATACAATATTACAGTAGAGAGAATGTAAAAAAAAATGAAGAGTCACCATTGGCCAGGCAGAGATGTCACGGGACCCCAGAGCAGTGTCAACATAATGTTCAACAAATCCTCAACACTCTCTAGCGCAGACAGTAATGCTCAACTGCCTTTTTGGATGTATGATAAGCATTTGTCAGAGTGTGTTATTCCGGAATCTTAAAACAATGTCATCGACACCTTACTATAATAAGTATTTGGTTTTAAAGTCCTTCCATCATGGAATAACTTTTTATGTAAAGAATCAGACATCAAGCCCATTTAATTAATCAACATTACAATGACAAGCGTCAATCATTATAAATGAATATAGAATAGATTAATAATAATAATATATATTCAGATAATTCTAATCTAGATAATAATATAAATATACAAAGATATATACTAAGTATGACAGGGTTTGATGAAACATGTGTTGAGCTCACTGGGTACATCCCTGTAGTCTTTTAAATATTTTTTTGTGGTCTGTAGGTTGCTAAGGATATTACACTAGCTCTCTCTCTCTTTCTCTCTTTCTCTCTTTCTCTCTTTCTCAATTTTCGTTTATTGAAAAGGAATGAGCGCGAATCGCTCAGTCACTGTGATCGTTGTTAGTGTGAAACTGACACCAAAGCTGAATCAACGATCACTCGCGGTGTTTTACACATAAGTGTTATACGGGTCTTAGGAATTGGGTTTGGTTGGATAGCCAATCTATGATTGTGGTCACCGATAATTTGAAAATTTAAGTCCTTATGAAAAGATCCGTTACGAATATACCAGGGCGCTTAATTTTTAAATTAAACTAAACAAGACAAGAAGAAATAGAAAATACTATTACAAAAAAAAAAAAAAAAAAAAAAATATTTATATAATTCTTTCTGCACTAACTGCATAAGTTTTAAAACTCTTGATCTATGGAATAACTGAAAATTTGCAAATGTCTAAAGATAGAAATACACTATACAACATCTCTAAATTAACAACTGACTAGGAAATACGTTATTACATCTTATTATAATAAGATATATATGATATATGATTATTGGAAAAAATACTTTTGAGTTAAGCACATTAACATTTTAATGTTTTTTGATTAGAACTCCTATACAATATGATGTATTCATGTAGTACGAGTATGTATAGTAGTATATCATGTTCATGCAATACGAGTATATAAGATAAATCATCAATTCCTGTTGTAACTAAAATGTATCAATTGTATCATCAATAAGTAATCGCAAGACAAATTACAAAACAAACTTAACATTTGGATGCACCATAGTAGGGAATTCCTGTTAGGGAATGACTTCATTATTCATTCCATAAATACCTACATACATAAACTCAATCTTTGCCCTGATCACCCTGTTGTTACTATTGTTGCACAAAACAAATGCCAAATTGCAAATAGTTGTCATGTTACATCATTCTTATGAAATGCACAAAGAGAAGTAATTGCATTAAAATTAAGTGAAACTTTGACTGACAATGAATGCCGAAATAGCATAATAATGAAGAAATAACAAACTAAATTGAATGTGGATTAGCAGAGGGATATTGAGAATAAAATACCTAAGAAGCCATCGCAAATAAAGTAAGTATTGTATTTTTTGAAGATAACCTTCATGAACAAATTCAATCTGTATTCATTTTGTAAAAGGATCACCATCACCATAAATTATTGCATAATAAATATGTAGTACAATTGATTACCTTCAAAATTCAATTTTATCTCACTTTAAATTAAAAAAAAAAAAACTCAACCTACAACTTTACTAGTAGTAAAAGTGATGAACAACAAAAAAGAAAAACAACAATAAAATACTGGAAATAAGCTCAAAGGCTTTATAAATTCTATTGTATTAGTTGAAATAACTTTTGAAAACAATTAATTTATTTCAATTTATTTTGTGTATCTTATTTTAGTACAAAAAATATTGTAAAGAATTTCTGAGAATTTTTGAAACAATTACATTAAATTTTATTCAATTTAAGAATTAAATCAATTTCCATTTTGAATTAATTTTTCATTGTCTGTGTGTTGGCTTGTTATTCATTTTAATTATTATTACTTATTATTATTATTATTTATAAAATAAAGTAACAAATTTACTTTATATTTTTAGGAAACATGAATAGCAACAACAAATGAAATATTCAATTTCAATTTAATCGAATTCATAAAAGCCAATTACTAGTGAAGAGACAAATAGTACATAATTAATCATATAAAAGGAGAATAGTAAAATATTTTATGCATATAAGGACTATTTTGTTGTTTATAGTAAATTGTTTCTATTCTGTTTATCGATTTACTGCAATAAATAAATTGGTGCTAAAAATCTTTATAAATAAAAATATACTTATGTATTCTTATACTTCTTTATTAGCTTACCGCATCCTTTTCGGTGCCATTTGCATTGCCATCTGCACCAACAAGACCATTGCCATCAGTTCCTGTACCATCCTCTTCACTATTTTGTAATTCTTGATCCAGGGCACGGCAACGTTTATAATTCACATAATAACTGAAAGAGAAAATGAAATGAAATAAACATATTCAGTAAGTAAGTAAGTAAGAAGTAGATCCAATTAGTGAATATCTTTACATTCACCACTCCCTATCTCTCTCCCTCTCTCTCTCTCTATCTTTATACCAGTTAAATGTATGTTTATCTAATTTATTATAAATAATTGCAGGGTTAAATAAGAAAATCATTAATGAAATTAAAACCATATCCTTAAAAGAATATTCTATACTATTCTACAATATAATACAATACTTGAACAAAAGACAATCTTCTTATGGAGCTTAATAAGTACAATAAATTTAAACTTTATAAACATCTTCTTTGTGTTATTATAATAATTTGTTGTTTGTATATACGAACATACTTAGATGTAAACACATACGAGTATGTATAAGTTTGAGGGTAAGAAATAAAAATCAGCCAAGTGTGAGTCGGACTCGCACACAGAGGGTTCCGTACCATCGTACAAGATTTTTTGCTTAAAATATTAAATTATGTGAATATTTAACAGCCTAAAAGTATACTACAATTAACAGCTCAAAGTGTACTACAAAAAACAAAAAATTGTTAAACAAAAGGTTAATTTAAAGAAAAATGCTTCTAAAAATGTGTATTTTTAGTATTTGTCGTTCTACACCCAAGTGAATTACACACTTTGTGAAAATTTCAACTCTCTACCTATTACGGCTTATGAGATAGAGCAGAAGACGGACGGACGGACGGACAGACGGACATTGTAAGCTTATTAATAGGGTCCCGTTAGTTCCTAATGGATGCGGAACCCTAAAAAAATAAAAAAAAAAATAAAAAGTCAAAGAAAATGACATGATGATTTCTCCATTTTGATTAATTTAAAGTTTTTGAAATTATATAATGAAATATTTTCCATTTATTTTCAACTATCTTCAAGTTTGAGTTTTATGATGCAAATACTAAGTAAAACTAGTAAAAAAGAATATTAATTTTGGCTATACCAATATTGTAATACCAATTCTTCATGCACCTTTTATATCCTCTGATTATTAATCTACTTATGTTCATGTTTTGTATGAGAGGTACCTCTTCTCGTAATCTGATGGTCTTGAAATCTACATAGTTTGTGTATATGAGTCACATACACATACAGTGTCCAAATTTCCATAGTTCCATAATTCAATAAACAAAAAAGTTTGTCTTTTAAGAAGATAAGTTTGAATCTGGGTTTGTATGGGAGGTGATCCGATGGTCTTATAATTTACATGGTGGTTGGATATGGATGTCAGAAACTTATAGTATTCTATAAGAACTTTCATTTGGATCTATGATTTGTATGGGGTGTACCACCCCTAGTGGTCCGATCAAGCTGATTCTAGTAAATGTAGTACATATGATGAAAAGAAAGCTTCGTGCTCTCTAACTCAAAAACTGATTAACTAGATTGCATACATACAGACATAAAGACATACATACTGACGGACAAACGGACATGGCTAAATCAACTTATCTCGTCACGCTGATCAAGACTATATATGTTTGTATACTTAATGGGGTTTTCGACTTTATAAAAAACTTATAATACTACTATTCACTACGTGAAGAGTAAAATAAGCAAACATTAAATGCATTTTACATGTTGCTTATTAATTGAGTAAGAAATGAGTAATAAATTCAATTAATCTGAATATGGGTAAATTTTTCAATAAATGACACTACCCAAGTTTATTTACAAATCACTTTTTCCTTTCCCTGGAACATATTTTTTTGGTGATTGCAAAAAGCTTTTAGTCGTTGCCCTCCAGATGTGAAGTGTAGTTGGTGGTTTGGAAAGAAATTCAAAGCGTAATTCATTCAGTTTAACTAACGATTTCATTAGGGAGGGAGCCATCGGTGTACCATGTTATCATGTACTGGTTGAACTTATATGTTTCTATTAAACTTTCCCAATTTTTCTTATTACTAAGCTCAATTTTAAAAAACTTCTTAAAGCTGAACGTTAGGAGTATTGAGTCTCTTGGCATCGAGGTTTCATGAAGTTGCTCAGTGAGAAGTTGTGTCTTCCCAGCTACCCTCAGAATCGCCCACCTCGCTTGGGATTGGATGTAGATATGCAGAGGAGTGAGATTCAAGAGTACCTCTATTGATGCAGTTGGACATGTTCGCATAGCTCCCGTTATACGAGTACAAACACATGCAAATCTCTGAAATATCTTACTACAATAATTCTATGGAAAGCAACAAAATTCTTTATACTACTAGAAGACATTAAATTCTTTAATTCTTTTATTCTTTCTTTCTTTCTTTCTTTGATTATTACGTGTATTGTTGTATGTAAGAAGTCATCTTAAATGTTTTCTTTTATGAGTTTCATCTAACTAAAAAATAAAATGGCATTAAGTGTGAAAAATTTATTTAGTAAGTAAGAGTAGTAGTAGTAGTAGTAGTAGTAGTAGTAGTAGTAGTAGAAATAGTAGTAGTAGTAGTAGTAGAAGTAGTAGTAGTAGTAGTAGTAGTAGAAGTAGTAGTACGATAACGATAAGTTATAGTATCTGTAAACAAATAAACTGAAACTGAAGTGGTTGATTAAACTAAAGGCCTTTTGTATTCTTGTATTATTGTTGATATTATTCTACTTAGACTCCTAACCAAGTCTGGCACCATTATATTATATCATTATATGCCGTGGCATGGCATAGCATGGCAGATGCTACAAATTGCTGCTTCTCTGCTACTTATATCACTCGTTACGCACGCACAAATTCAAGCGAAGTGGTCTTGGCCTTATTTGTTGTTGTTGATTTTTTTTTATTTGAGATTTTTATTTCTTTAACATCGCAACAATTTTATCTTTTTCTTTCTTGGTACAATTTTTTATTTTTATTCTGTTATTCTGTTATTTTCTTATTTTTGTTTTCTTCTTTTTTTTACATTTTGTTACTTTCTGTTTTCATAAAGTTGACCATTTGTTTGTGTTGTTAACTGTGGTCGTGGAGGCATCAACTAATTCTTTAACGACATTTGTTAGTAAGTACATATTTGTGAGAAATTTCTTTGAAAAAGAAACAATGAATTACCACCCGAAACCAACTCTTATTCATATAATCACGCACACGCATTGATATATTGTCACTCAAGTGAACTCTTTAAGCGGATGCGAAGTAAAAGAAACATTTACTTCCTTTACTTAGATTTTTCTCGTCACTCATTGACTTTTTTGCTTTTTTTGCTTTTTTGTTTATGTTTTTGCTTTCTTTATTTTTTCATCTGCCTTTGTTGCCACTTACAACCGACACCTTTTTTGTGTTGGCATCTTCATAGCTTTCGTTGTTGTCCTTATTGACGTCCTTTTTGTTTTTGGATGCCATTTGTTCTGTTCACAAGACGAGCACATTTGTGGTTCTTATTTGCTACTTTATGCGTTTGCTTGCGGGTTTCCGTTGCCTTCTCATTCCGTATGGGTCTTGAAACCACAAAAATGCCAGTGGCAAGTACCAACCAACAAAAGCAGTAACATTGGAAATGGCAGTGGTAGTGGCTGTGACAGTGGCAGTGACTGTGACTGTGACTGTGACTGTGATAGTGACAGTGGGAGCGGTAACTTGTTTAGCTTTTTCTTCATCATTTTCTTGAGATTTCTTCTTCTCCCCCATTCATGGTCTTGACTGCTCTCACGATTATTCACTTTATTTTCGTCTCTCATTCGCGTTTTATACGAGTATTCGTATAATAAAGGGAAAGAGAAAGACCCTTTTTGAGCCATCAAAAAGTCGTGTTGCCATTTTTATTTTCAGTCTCTTTATTGCTATTTTCATTTCATTGTTTCTCTTTGGTTTTTGTTGTTTTCACTTTCTTAACGTGACTTGTTGTGATGATGGTGTCGCTTGGTGTGGCTTTCCCGGGGCTTTTATATCATTTGCTTTAGCATTGACTTCGTTGCTTCGTCGTTTTGTCGTTTTGTTTGGTATTTAGTCCTTCATAAAAACAACAACAACAACAACAAATTCACATTTACGTGGTTAAAAGATTTATTGCAACAAGCCAAGTGCCAAGCCACATCGACCAATGAGCAAGGCAATAACATCTACAAGTTACAGTCACTCAGTCAGTCAGTTAGTCAGTCACTCAGTCAGTCAAATAATCAGACAGACAGTCAGTCAGTTAGTCAGTTAGTCAGTTAGTGAGTTAGTCAGTGAGTAATTTAGTCATTTTGTTGCTTAGAATCTAAACCATGTACTATATATATATATATATATATATATATTCATATGTAGGTTGAAGAAGGAACAAAAACTTAGGCTTTCCTAATAAGCATGAATCTGAATCTGTGACAAAGGGTAGTTGGGGTCGAATGGGTGAAGGGGGGGGGGGGGGGGTTGGGCATGTGGTACTACCACAATGAAGCTGATAAATGTGATTGAGCGTAGTATCACGACGATAAAGATGAGATGAGAATTGTACAATAAGACGCACGAGCGGCGTCACATATACACGCACTACATATAAAGATATATAAAGATCTGGTCTTCAATCTCATCCCATGTTATTACATATACAAGTACTCGTACATAAGTCGTAGGTATGTGTAGATGTGTAGTACAGTAGAATATGCCATGTTTTCTTCTACAAGCTGAGAATAACGATTGAGCTTACAATATAATATTTGCCACATGCTTAAAACAATATATTATATAAATGTATAGTAGTACTATAACCTCCCCCTCCCCCTCCCCCTCCCCCTCCTCCTCCTCCTCCTTCTCCATCATATTTGTAATTTCTTCTTAACAGCGAGTGACTCGTATACTTGTATATTTTATACGTAGTATATCCTTATTTTTTTTTTCAGATTTCATTTCATTTAATTTTATTTTATTTTATTTTTCTTGTACTTTATTTTGTGTCGTTCTTTTCCAGTGAAAATCTCGAATAATTGCTTTTACTTGAGGCAGGATTTCGTTAGCTGCTTCAACTTGATTGAATTTTGGTATTTGGACGCAATTATTTTTGATTTAAAGAGAGGCAAGTTGAATCCAATGGAGAATGGAGTCGAATCGAGTTGAGTCGAGTCGAGTTGAGTCGAGTTGAGCCGAGTGGAATGAATTGGTGTGAAGTGGAATCATTAACATTCAAGAGCAACAACATTAAATGGTGTGACTGACTTGTAAGATTGGCAGACTGAATGAATGAATGAGTGATGGAATGATTGAATGAATGAATGAGTGAATGTTTCAAGTGAAGGCCAACACTTGACTTAACTCAACTCAGCTTTTAGTACTAAGCAGATTAGATGCTTGCCAGAGCGTAACCAATTACGGAACAGAAGTAGCAGCAAAAGCAGCAAAAGCAGCAAAAGCAGCATCATCAGCAGCATTAGCAGCAGCATCAGCAGCAGCATCAGCAACAGAACTTGAGAAAAACAAGTGGCAAATGCCAAACGCACTCACCTACACGCATTCATTCCCTGACTCATTCCTAAAATAGTAGAATTCATTCTACTTAAATTTAACATGAAACTGATTCGCATGAACCTTACGACAAATAAAAGTGAATGCTTCTACTACTACTCAACGTAATACCATCAACACCACTATCTGAGGGTGGTGGTGGTTAATGGTTAAGTTAAAGTACTTACCGCACAGCGCAGAATACAGCAACGAACACCAAAACAGGCAATATGATGATGACGAGACCCACGGACAAGGCAAACAAATTCAAGTAGCCTGCAATGCATAAAGAAAGAGGAGAAATAAGAAACGAGAAGAGAAGAGAAGTGAAATAAAGGAATGCGAAAATTAGTTAGGAGAATTTCATTTCAAAGGCATTTGCTTAGTTTAGCTCAGCATAACATAGCTCAGCTCAGCTCAGCTCAGCTCAGCTCAATTCAGTTCAGTTCAGTTCAACTTACCATTTTCCTCAACCGCTTTAGCAAGATTGCTTGGCTCCTCTTCAGAATATGCGGTTGCATTTCCCATTCGCTCCGGTTGCGTTGTGTTACTGGTTACAAAACCTACAGTTTCATTCCCATTTCCATATCCATTATCATGCATTCGTTGTGTTTTTGTTGTTGTTGTTGTTGTTGTATTAGTTTCATTTGGTATTATGGTGGTGGTGGTGGCTTCTATGCCAAACATATTTGCCACAGCCGGTCCCAGTAATTCAACATTGAGTTCGTCTTTACGCAAATTACTTACGCCATGATTGACTGTGTAGTGTTTCTCTTTTGCAATATGATGAATACTAGCTGGATTCTCGAATGGATAGGAACTCTCGACACCATCAAAGCCACCGCTAGCTCCATCATCTATAAGATCACCGCCATATTGTATAGAAGACTCAACAATACGGTCGCCAGTATCAGGGTCACTGCCACTATAATAAACAGCTCCACCAATATTATTACCGCCGGTCGGTCCATCTAATTCATTTTCAAAGATTATGCCACTCCTGTCATTGTTGTGATTCAGTTCACTGGGCATAAAATCAATTTCCTTAAGTTCAATTTGTGGTGGTAATTCACCAATAACTGGCACTCCAATTGACATTTCTGGTAATATTGCCGGTTGTATAATAACATCCGGTTGAGTGGTGGTTGTGATTAATGGTGCACTGCCCGATTGTTCGACTTCAATAACCGATTCACCAACGTACGTGACATCGAGTGGTGGTGCACCATCACCTAAACTATGACCACGGAATATTTTCAATGTATCGGCGGTGTCATGTAATGGTGACAATATGATGTCCTCTTCATAGCGATGTCGCTCTCCAGTTTGTATATGGCGAGAATGAACCTGAGGCGCATAATTTACGGGAAAGAATTGATTCTCTAACTTGGTTTTCCGTAACAATCGTTGCTGCTCTTGTTGTTCCAGTTGTTGTTTATTGATCTGTTGTTGCTGTTGTTGTTGTTGATCTATGTTTGTATTTACTGTGGGTAAAGTTTCACCAACCTTAACTTCAGTATTCGATATATAGAAAATTGTATCTGAATCACGATCAATACTTGGCTTACGTGGTGGTGGTGGCGGTGGTGGTGGAGGTGGTGCTGCATATCCATCCTCCGTAGCGCCACTCTTTACATCAGCTAAGAATAGTTCATCAGTCAGTTGGGGTGAATGAACAATTGTTTCAACTGGTGAAGGAAAGTACTTTATATCCTTCAATTCAACTTCAGCTGCATCGGTATCGGCACGAAAAGTAAAAATCGGATTTATATGCTCGGAACTTGCTGAATTCTCTGTTATATTATCACCAGTATCAATTATCTCTACAACAAGTATTTCATCACTATGCTCCTTGCTATTGCTATTGCTATTGCTACTGCTACTAGTAGATTTAAGTTTGGCATTAGGAGAAAACTTTATAGTTTGATGTTGATGTTGCTGTTGCTGTTGTAGTCCGTTGTTATTCATATTATTATTATTGGTGTTTTCAGGTTGATGATACGAGAACTCAAGATCTTCACTTTCATTTCCAAAGGCCTCTGAAACATTTATATGTATTTCAATTGCTGCTGGCTCCGGTTTACCACTTCCAACAGATGCTGCAGCAGCAGCGACAATGCTCAATGGTGAAATACTCGATTCTTGAGTAAAGACATCCGCTCGATCGATCACATACTGCGTGAAGCGCTCCTGTGTCACAGGCGACAATGGTGGACGAGTTGTGCCTACTGTTGTGTCTAATGGTAAAGCATACGAACTATCACCATCCTTGAAATTTGTCGATGCGACTATAGAATCAACTGTCGAATCGTATACTTCAATTTGTATATCAGAAATTTTCGATTCGGTTTGTATGCCAGAGTTGCCAGCAATTTCTCCGTTCATTCGTTGAAATTGAGATTGAGATTGAGGTTGATGTGTTGTGCTCGTTTGTATTTCGGGTACTTGAAAGACAGTTGTGGACATGACTGGTGCCCTTGCCTGTTCGCTATTTTCATTATCATCATCAATTACAGATGGTGTATAGGTATGTCTTAGTTTTTCTGTGGCTGTAGATGTGGTTGTGGTTGTGACTGTGTCAATTGATGTTGATGCTGTTGTTGTTGTTGTTGTTGATTGGGTACTGGATGAAGGTATTTGCTCTAAGAGTGCAGTTGGTGCAATTATCTCCACAAGGCGTCCATCACGCAATTGATCAGCAATCGATGGTTCATGATGATGATGATGATGTTCACGTATTAGTTGCTCATTAGGACGCTTAACTGGATGTACAACACTGAATGTCTTCTCACCCATAAATATTGGACCTAAATAACCATTGTGCACAGGTATCAGAGTATGTGGTTGTACTAATGCTGATGATGGTTGTGTTGATGTAAGTTCCAAATCACTTTTAATGTTCTTCCTAATTAGGGGTTTATTTGTAGTTGTTATAGGTGATGTTGCTGTTACTGTTGTTCCAACTATTGGTTCTATTGGCTTATAATCTTTAGTTGTTACATATTGTTGAGTTGCTTTTTGTTCTGTTTCTGTTTCTGATACTGATTTTGGATTCTCTTGTGGGCGATCTATTGTTATGACTTCATCATCATAGGCAACCATAAATGAGTTTAACTTTTTGCCACCACCATCATCATCATCATCATCATCATCATCATCATCGTTGTCAAGTGACATCTTTGATGACTCTTGACTAAGGGTGTTTTTTAATATTTCTGGTGTACGAGTTGTTTTTATTTTTTCATTGGATATGTTTGCAGAAGAGTTGGAAGAAAATTCAATTGATGATGTTGATATTGTTGATGTTGATAATGTTGATAATGTTGATGATGTTGAAGTTGATGCTGTTGTTGGCAACATCAATATTTTGTTAGTGGTTGGTGGCATTTCAATGTCGGTGTCAACCGCAATTATTTTTTGTCCCACAACATAATCCTTCTGTTGCTCAAACCCTTCAGTGACTTTCTTTTCCTTTGTTCGCTTTGACTTCTTTAAATATTCTTGTGAATCGGTTACAGTGTAAATAAAGGTATCGTTAGTGGGAACAGTTTTAATCAATTCTGGAAAGATTGTTGTTGTTGTTGTTGTTGTCGGTGCTGTTGATATTGATGATGTAACTACAGTTGGTGTTGTTCTCATTGTTGTTGTGGTTGTTGTTGTTGTTGTTGTTGGCACATACTTTGAGGCAACAAACTGAATTGTTTCACTGGTTTCTGTTATGGAATTTTCATGTTTTTTTGGCAAATCTATTGTAGTCCTCGTGGTTGTTGATGCTGTTGGTATTGTTGTAGTTGCTGTTGTTGCTGCAATTGTTGTACTTGCTTTTGTCACTATTGTTTCTGTTGATGTTTCTGTTGCTGTTGCTGTTGATGTTTCTGTTGATGTTTCTGTTTCTGTTGTTCCTGTTGTTGCAATTATTAGTTCTTCTTTATTATTGCAATGCCCAATGATTTTTGCCAACTTTCTTTTCCTTGAGCTGAATTGACTTTTAAGTTTATCTATTGCAGCCAAAGCAGTTGTTCTTACTATTTGTGTTGCTGTTGGTGTTACTTTAGTTGAATCAATCAATGGATCAACATTTGTTGGCATTCCATTGGTAGTTGCGATTATTTCAATGTTAGTTGCTGCATATATTTTGTCAACGATGGGCGTTGTTGCTGCTGCTGATGCTGTTGATGCTGCTGTCGTTGATGTTGTTGCTGATCTTTTTGTTGTTGCTGGACTGTTGGTTGCGGTTTTCAATATTGACATTGCAACACCCTCAGCATCGCTCAATAATTTTGGCTTCATACCGATTTCAGCTGATGTTACAATCAATGTGGGTGTGTCACCCTCTACGCCAATCGATAAATGATGCTGTGCCGGTGCTGCATTTACCACATGCAACAAAAAACTGTTGCCACCACACAGGAAAAACAACAGTATTACTACTACAGTTGCCCTGTTAAACATTTTGCTTTCTATTGTTTTTACTTTTGATGTTGTTGCTTTTCAATTAAAAAAAAAAAATTATAATAAAAAACAACTAAAAATCACGTTCAAGTTGAAGAAGTTTATTGAAGTTGACAAAAGGCGGTGAATAAATGAAGCCAGACGGTGTGATGTCGTTGTAGTCGTTGTCGTAATTATCGCAGTCCTTAGAACAAAGGTTTTGCCTTAATTATGAATTTTCCTTTTATAAAAGATGTTTTTTAATATTGTTTTTTTTTTTTTTATTTTTGTTTTCTTTCAAAGTTTTTCTTTCTGAATTAATTAGTGTAGAGTAGAGAAAGAAAAGTGTAAAGATGAAAAAGGCGTAATAACAACGAGAAACTTCTCACTTTGTTATATTTTTTTCTTTTCTCTTTTTCTTTGTAGTCTTTTTTTTTTGTTTTTTTTTTTTTTTTTTTTTTTTGTATTTGTTATTTAGTTTTAAGAGTCACTTTTATTGTTTTTATTTATTGTTTTTAATGCCGTTGGCACTTTGTGTTGTTGAT
The DNA here is from genome assembly GCA_035041805.1 of Amiota mariae. NCBI lineage: Eukaryota > Metazoa > Arthropoda > Insecta > Diptera > Drosophilidae > Amiota > Amiota mariae. Next base: position 32,449 of record JAWNKV010000699.1, read on the forward strand.
TGTGAACTTGTTGGCACTAAGTTTCTTCTCTCTTTATCCACGTTAAACTTGTTTCCTTCTTTATGATAATTTTTTTATTTTTTTTTTATTTTAAGTATTTTATTTAATTTTCAGTATTTTTTATTTAAAAAAAAAAAAGTACATTGTAGTTTATTTGTAGAATGTTTTTCCTTAAGAAAAATTAAAATAACAAAATTGTATAAACAAAATAATTTGAAATTATTCTTTTCTCTTGATTTTTATATGTGGTTTGGTTTTTTCTGTTTCTGTTTCTGTTTGTGTTTGTTTTTTTTCTTTTATTTTTACTCTTTCATTTATGTTTTTTTTATTCAATTCATTCATTCATTCATTTCTTTCAATTTCTTTTATTATTGTTGTTGTTGTTGTTGTTGTTGTTGATGATGATTTTGCTGTTTGCCATTTATTTTGCGGACATTTTATTACCATTGCCATTTTCCCCCATTTCATTCAGTTGTTGCAATATGCAACATCAAAGTGTACACAACTAAATAAGTAAGCTCAGTTACGGCATCATTGGCATCATTGGAATCGGCACCGGGATCAGCATTGGTATCAACGACCCTGGTGGCTTGACTTTCTTTATGTTAACATTCTTTGGGGGTCGGTCACGTTGTGTTGATAGACGATGGATGACTTTGGTGTTTTAATAAAAGTTTGAAGTTTTTCTTCTTTTCTTTTCTGTTCTTCTTTTTTTTGTTCGAAAATCAAGTGAGTTTTTGAGTGAGTAAAAGCACAACAATGGTTTCTATTGGTTTGTATTACAATATTTGTGTGTTTTTGTCATGATGAAAATGAAATAAAAATGAAAATGAAAAAGTTCCCAAGCTCAACTTGACTCAAGAATAAGAAAAAATATTGTGCAAAACAAATATACAAAATAAACAATAAATAAAAAAAATAAATGGCAAAAATAATAAAAGTTTTGTCAAAATCGAGTTTGTTATTTGCAGCACAGCGGTGAGCTGAGTTAGATTGTTAGATGTTGCTGCTGCTGCTGCTGCTACTGCTGTTACTAAGTGTAAGCGTATGTCCTTGTGATATCCTTGTAGATGGACTTCCTGCAGTGTGCTTCCTTTTTATGTTGGAATTGAGTCTTGGGACTTGGGGACTGTCAAGATGCTGATGTTGGGCTCTCGCTCTTTGACCCCTTTTAAGTTGCTTCTGAAAAATGCAAGGAAAGCAAAGAGAAAAGAAAAAAAAAAAACATTTTGTTTTTATAAATAAAATAATGCGAGAATTTGAATCAATGGGGAAATACTTGTATATAAATGTAAGAAGAAGGGTTGCTTGGATTAGGAGCGACTGAAGGAAAAACAGATTATGTGCGGCCAAAATTGAATTTGATGCCAATATTCAGTGGTTTGTTTACTTTTTTACTTATTGCCTTTTTAAATCCCCAACTATTAAATATCAGCTACCAACTACAAAACCAAAACCAAAACCAAAACCAACACCAACATCAACACCAAAACCAATTCAAACCCTTTTCGTTTTAGCAACGAAGATGACGCGAAATGCTTTTGAGTAGGCAACGCAAGGACATTTTTCCATTCGAAAATACTTTGAATTACAATGAATTGTCATTGAATGAAATCCCCAAAATATACTTCAAAGCATTCAAAACAACATCAAAAGGACATCATCTTCAACATATTAGGGTGAACAGAACTTTATGGGACTTTAAGTAGTGGGGCAAACGAGTGTTTTTCTTGATGTCGGTTAATGGACACAGACTGACAGACAAACAGACTGACAGACAGTTGATGAATATCAGAAGTGACATCCTTCGACTGGTTTCAATTTAGTTTCCCCCAATGGACAATAAATAAAAGTTTTGAGAAAACTAACTTCAAACTTTAAGAAATTTACCTCCTCTAAAAATAACATTCACAGTATCATCATTAAATTCACTTACCGCTATTCATTAAATCCTTGGACATTCATCCAGTTAACAAATAAAATACTCGTGCATGGTGTGTGAATTTCTTTGCCTTTCTCTTTTGTTTCAGAATTAAATTTAATTTTAAATTGACTGATACTTTTACAAGGTAATCCGGGTCCTTGCAAAAATGGTCAAATAAAAATAATAATTTCTTTAAAAAAAAAAAACAAAAAAAAAACATATAAAAATATACATAACCTACACAACTGACACACACACACACACACACACACACACACACACATACAAACACACTCATACATACAAACACCCACAGACAGAAGAAGGAAAAAGAGCAATTAACACTTGACCGCACTAAATAATGTTAATTGCAATAATTTTGCTTTGTGTTGTCGTTGTTGTTGTTTTGTTTTTGGATTTGAATTTCTTGTTGTTGCTATTTAACATACATTAATCAATTTATATGAAGACTTTGAACAAAATGAACATCATACAATACAACACAAAACAACAAAACAAAACAAAACAAAACAGAAACCTCATCAAACCAAAATAACAAGAATAAAGAATTTTTAAGATTTTCCAAATTAACAAAACAAAATTGAAAAACCTCATCAATTTTAATCTTTGGCATGTGCGATAAACAATAATACGAGTATCCCCAACATAAACCCATGAACCTCAACAAGAAATACCATTAAATAGTTTATGACAATCACAACACAACAAAAATAAAACTGTTTGCTTTATTATGAATTTTGAATTTTCCCACAAAAGTCACATTTTATTATTTATTTTTATTATTTCAGATTTTTTTTTTATATTTTTTTTAGTTCTTAATTATTTATTTAATTATTTATTTAATTATTGTTTTTTTATTTACTTAGTTAAATGTCACACACTTTTCGAATTTCATTTGAGTTCTTCACCATGAAAAAAAAAAATTTTAGTGAAATATCTTTTTCAAAAAAAAAAAAAACATTTGAATTTGAAGTAAATAGCGTGCTAGGATGCTGCGTACGTTGCGCTTGGCTTTGGGTTGTTTAGCTTTGCTTTGCCAGCAGAACACAACCATTAGCTTCGAATACCGAACGCGTACTGTGCGGATATGAAGCGCATCCATTGCCTTAAAGGATATGATGATAACACTCACATTGAGAGTGTAGACTGTAGACTGTAGACTTACGGTAACTGGAAGTCATCAACATCATCAACACAGCACATCACAACACAGTGACGACTGGAAAGCACACAGACAACTAGCTGATATACAAACCGAAAGCTTTCATTTCGTTTCGTTTCGTTTGGTTTGGTTTGGTTTGGTTTGATTCTGCCAAAGTATCGAGTAACATGAGTAACGAGTTCATTAGTTTGTGTTCATTTTTGTGCTGTTTGAAGCATCCTCCTGATATCAACATGACCAAAAAAGTCCTGCAAAAAGCTGTCCGTATGTTAAAAGCTTTTAAGTTTTACTTTTACTATATTGAAAACTTTAAGTCTCTGACAATCAACTTTATTTGCTAAAAAATTAAAATTCGGTTATTGAGGACAAATTCAAAACTATCAATAATAAGAACTAATTAGTCTTCATAGCTTTTGAATTTTAACCCATTTCTATATCATTTCTATGTTAGATAGAAAATTCATCTTAGATTTAAAAGGAAAATAAAAATTCAATTCGCGCAGGACTAATAAAAAATCATGCCAACAGCCATACAAAGAACTTCTAATTATCATACTCTGCTAACAATTTGTATTGGACTGTGCGATAGTCAAATCTAAACGAGATCGAAGTCTTTTGAGGAAAACTTATTCGTCGTGTTTACACAATAGAGTTGAAGGGCTTTAACTTACCATTTTAAGAGAATAAAGGATTCGTCTCTCGAAAATGAGATCATTTGATTTTGGAAAAAAGCAAGAAAGCCTTATTTAATGATCGATTATATTTTTTGAAGAATTATCTTAAGGATTTATGAAGTTCTAACATAATTTCGTATGTATTCGTTACAATCAATAAATGACTTTTTGCAATTTTAATGAAATGAATGGGCACCTGTTTTATTTTATAAGCTTTTAAGCTATAAACTGACTTTCTATTCAAGTGTTTATCCTTTTACAAAGCTTCAGAAGATTTAAATCATTTTCATAATCATAAAACATTTAAAAAAAAATTTACACCTCAAAGCTTAAAATATCAGCGGTAAAAGCATTTTGAAAAAGCTTTTCTTTTGGTGCCAGGATTCAAATCATGGTATAGTTGCGTCATCTTTTGTTTGGTGAGTGCATTTTTGTTATTCTCATTGATATTTTAAAATGATAAGGCAGGGAATCAGTTGGGAATTTGATTTAAATATGCTGATAGCGATTATTTTTGATTTTTCGAATTTGTTCCGAGTCAACTCAATCACCAACAACTCCTCAACTTATTTCATTTATCAAAGACTATACTAATATTTGAATAAACAATCTTCTTTCCTTTGATAACAAATAGGCACATCTTTCTTTCGATCATTGAATTGAAGTGAACTCATAAATTCACAACCAAACTTAAAGGGATGCAAAGAAGAACTTTCATGCTGAGTTGTCTTATGAAATACAAGTAGACCATAAGCATTGACAATCAATCAATGCATGTACGAGTATAATAAAAACTCAAATTCATGTGTCTAAATAAATGGATTCAAATTCATACTATGAGTATTTAGTTTATTTAGCCACCCATAATATAATCATAATATTGTCGCCTTTCAAATCTGTGTAATTATTTAATTACATTTTATTAATTTTATTCACTGGAAGCAGACAATTACAAAAAATTGAATTGAATTGAAAAAAGAAAGGAAAGCATGCGTGGCAGCAACACTGGTATTTCATATTGTTAATGCATATTGACTAATGCATAAGAATATCGATTTGTATGAGACGCTTGTTGACTTCATCATGCATCTTATATGGAACACTTGCTGCCATTTTATTCAATGCTTTGGCTTTGTCGCGTAATTCACGCAAAACACGTTCCGAGTCTTTTGAATTTCCTACGGTGCTCTTGATGTCCTTATATTTCGTATAGATGATTTCTATGGCAGCGAGCAGAACATCGGGAAACACTTTAAAGAGATCAACACCCGAATGCTCAAATTTAGCAATACAATCATCGACATCATTGAGTTGCTTGGGTATCAAATTGGTATTTGATAAGCACTCAAAGGCAACGTGATATTTGCCCTCATAATAGCAGTCAAAAAATATTAACAACAACCTTAGTAAATTGAATGTGTTTGCTGTTTGTTGTTCAACGACAATTTGACATGCTGGATGATGGATAAAAATGGATATTAAAACTATTTCCATAAATTTAAATATTTTATATCTTTTACCTTCTAAACGGTTTCGAAGGTCTTCGACAGTTTGAGCGAGACGTTCACGCATTGTACCACGTTGTGGGATCTGGTGAACACATTGGGATAAAAGAATAGCCACGGTCTTCATTGCTTTGTCATGTAACTGTTAAGATTTTTTTTATAGATTAATAATAATCAATGAAATTGTATGATATTTTTATACATACACCAGCTAAATCAAAAAGATACACAGCATTCTCCAGCATACCATGCGACGAGAGTTGGTCTGCGACCATGGCAGCGACAGTAGTTGTTTTGAAATTCAGACTAGCAAATTGATCGAAGAGACCACTACACATTTAAAACAGAAAAAGAAAAATAAAAAATGGAAATCATCAAAAACTATGCTACATCTAGTTAAGTATAACTTACCCGATGATTTTGCCATTGCCCGAGGGATCTAATTCGCCAAAAATTAATTTATAAGCACTTGTTTCAATAGACAAATCACAGACACATGTCAGGAAGAGGTTACGTCCATCACTAGATTTGTAGTTGCGCAAAAAGCTGTAATAATGCAATGCCTCGGCAATGTCCGTGCACTCGAAACCCTTTGCATACATCATTAACAAGCGGGCAAAGTTTAAACGCCTCATTGGTTGAGGATCGTTGTCATTAACACATACTAGAGAGAGAGAGAGAGAGAGAGAGAGAGAGAGAGAGAGAGGGAGAGAATTCAATTACAAAAGAACATCTTAGTAAATATACGTGTAGTAGTTGTAATAAACTTACACAATAGCGATTGTAGATCATGAGGAGTCACTAAGAAAGACAATTCATTTAATGCCATTGCCATATGCACAGCATGTGAGCGATTGCTGTCAAGTCGCGCGAAGAATTCAATTGCCGCCTCAAATTGTCCAGTTAGCGCAAGCATCTGGAAGTAGACGTGTGGCTGTTCGGAGGCATGGAAGTATTTTTCGCCATATTGCTCCAGTATAAGTGACTGGAGTCCAGGGTAGGTGAGCTGTTCGGTGTTAGTACGAGTAGTACTACGTCGACTCTCTTTTGTCCGCAATATAGACAATTGTATCCATAGGAAGTCATCAATGGTTTTGGCCACTTCGGAATGGGATTCCTGTACATCACAGCCAAGTATTATGCAGAATGATGCTTTCTTGAAGGGATCTGTGGTATTCTTTATTTTAATCGAATACAGTAGCTTCAAATGTTTCTCAAGCTTAGAATTGATTTCTTGCCTAGGATTTGTCATTTTCTCATGAATCGCTTGAACGAAATCGAAACCATCAGGCTTCCCAAAGGCTCTAATGAAATCCATTGCAGTCCCCATTTCTCCACAGCGCAATGAATAATAGACATGAGGCCACAGTGGTTTGTCGTTCATGACGTCAACGAGGCCAGTCATGTTACTCGTATTTGCATTCAAAATCACCGAAACAAAGCCCATAACCAAACTGTAAGTATCCGGTGTACCACCACGTTCTGCTTCTGCTTCTGCTATCACCAAGTTAACGCTAACAATCGATGACATATACAACTTGTAGCGACTTTCGAGATAGGATTTTGCATGAGTAACAAACTGCCCGGTTTCCTGACGCCACCCGATTGGGTCAATATTCCGCAAAGTTGAAGGAACTGTGGCCATATGCACTAGAATTGACCACATGTCGTTAATCTTATCGTCATTAAAAGTTTCAGCAACACTTGCAAGCTTCTGAACAAGGTTCGGACGACATCCACCCTTGGGTAACATTTCATTGTAGTCGACAACTGCTTGGGCATAGGACGCTTCAATACGATTGAGTTGGGTGCGTTGTGCACAGCTCTGATTGATTACAGTATGCTCTGATTCCCGTTGAACATCTTGAACATCTTGATCATCTTGAATATCTTGAAATTCTTGGCTTGAACTAATCAATGAATTCAATAGAAGCCTTTTCTCATTACTCCATTCGGTAGTGATATTGTCCAACTTAAACTTTTTTGTAGACTCATGCAACTACAATAAAATACATAAATACATAAATACATAGTTGGAAACATATAACTGACGTTAACATTTTTTAAAGGTTCCATTCCATACTTACATTCTTATAGCCTTCATCAATAACTAATAAAATGGCGTTTTCCTTTTCGTTTTTAATGAAACCTTTTATGTCTGCGTCTCCAATCGGAAACAAAGGTTCAAATGTGTGACGCGTACTCAAGGACTCTAACTGTTGTGTTAGTTTGGGCATGTCAATCCCTTTCGAATTAAGCAACAAATGTCTACAAGCAAAAGTAAATACGAGTACATAAACATTTGCAAACAATTTGCAATTGCATTAATTCTATATTGTTATATTGTTATATTTAATCAAGTACTTACGCTTGTGTATGATTTGAGGCAGTTATGCGATCATGTTGTGGATATTTGAACTCCTCGCCAGCTTCATGTGACAGCTGATGTGCCTGTTGTAACAATGCATTAAATTCCATTGACATTTTGTTGTTTTTGTTTTTGTTATTGTATTCTTTCGTTTGTTCCTTTTGATTTATTCAATTTGTTAAAATCGAAACAAATGTTTAACCGGAAAAATGAATTTAATTTTTTATAACACAAACTTGTGTCAATTCAGCTTTGATAATGAAAACAAATATATTGTCAAGTGTTGGAAAATATCATCAAGCTTTAAGTTTTTATGTAGGTGGTATGATAAAATTAAATTAAATGATATTTATTTAAAATTAATTATAATAAATTTTCGTACTAAATAAAACTATAACTAATAATAATAACTAAAAAATACTTAATATAATTTTATTTTTTATAAACAATTTAAAAACAACTTTAAAATTTATAAATAAAATTTTTTAAGAGGAAGACTTGTTTGATTTTCAAAAATATTTGTCTTTAAACTTTATATGCAAAATTCGATCCACTGAATTTTATGGTGGATAAAAAAAAAAAAAAAAAAAAAAAAAACATTTATTGCATATTGTATTGTCATCAGAATCATCATTACATGTTTGTACTGAACTAAATCAATGAGAATGTTTTAATGAAATAAAACTGATATACAATATATTACTGGGTGCCTTAGATTTATGGAAACACATTTCTGTATCATTTCTATATTAAATAGAAACTTCATCTTAGATTTAAGTGAAACATAAAGATTCAGTTCCCGTAAGACTGAAGAGAAATCACTTGTGTTTTTATGCAAGATAATGCAAGAATTCTGTGCGATATTCAGATCTAAACCAGGTCAAAATCTTTTGAGAGATACTTGTTCGTCGTGCTTACAACAAATTAGATTTTTTTTTTTATTTAAGTATATTCTTTATTTGCAACTGTCGTCAGACGACAATCAGCGAATTTTATTGTAAGTTGCTTGTCACTTTATGAGTTAATCACTCATCCAGGATGTGGAATGTGGGATCTAGTGGGTGTTGCCTTTTCAGACGTCGCATTTTAGGTGCTGTTGTCCAACAAGTTCATTGCCTGGTGATTGACATGGGCCACCAACCTAATGAAATGGCTGTTGCTGACCTTGAAAATTTCTTCTTTGGATAACCGAGTCCCGGAAAAATCATTGCACACATATAATCCTTCGCAGTAGTGATGAGATGCAGTGCCATAAAGCTTTATCCCGTAAGTCCATTCCGGTTTCAGAATGGTCTAATACAGTAACAGATTATTTCGCAGGTTGATATTCTAGTTTGACCTGATGAGCCAATTTATTCTTCAAAATTTCAGGTCCAACTGCCTTTGTTTAGTCAAAATGTGAGGTTACAAGGTCAGACGCTTGTCTAGTGTCAGTCCCATGTACTTCACAAGGGAAAGTTGTAACATGATTTCGTATAAATTCGTTACAATTAATAAATTACAATTTTTTTTATTTCAATGAAATGAATGGGCACCTGTTTTATTTTATAAGCTTTTAAGCTATAAATTGAGTTTTTATTCAAGTTTTCATCCTTTTACAAAGCTTCAAAAGTTTTAAATCATTTTCATAATCATAAAACATTAAAAAAAAAAAAAATACACCTCAAAGCTTAAAATATCAGCGGTAAAAGCATTTTGAAAAAGCTTTTCTTTTGGTGTCAGGATTCAAATCATGGTATAGTCGTGTCATCTTTTGTTTTGTGAGTGCATTTTTGTTATTCTCATTGATATTTTAAAATGATAAGGCAGGGAATCAGTTGGGAATTTGATTTAAATATGCTGATAGCGAATATTTTTGATTTTTCGAATTTGTTCTAATTAAGAACAGGACAAAGTCAACTCTCTCACCAACATCTCCTCAACTTGTTTCATATGATGAGGTAGATTCTTTTTATCAAAGACTATACTACTCTTTGAATAAACAATCTTCTTTCTTTTGGTACCAAGTAGGCAGCTCTTTCTTTCGCCCAGAAATAAGAGTTTTTCTTTCTTGATCATCGAACCATTCGATTTAGTGAAGTCATAAATTCGCAACCAAACATAAAGGGATGCAAAGAAGAACTTTTATGCTGAGTTGTCTCATAAAATACGAGTAGACCATAGACAATGAGTGAGTATTTGCAATTGTTTGTAAGCTTTGAACGTTCATATTGCTCAAGCCGAACGAGTGATTTATACGGAAATACCTGCACTGACATTCACTCGGCCGCTCAGAAGCAGCTTCCTCAATCGACAGCTTATTTGTTAAGCAAAAACATATGCAAAGTTAATCCAATTGTTTGATAGTGAATAATTGTACTCAGAGCTATCTGGTAATGACAAAATGAAGTAATCACTTTCATTATTTGTTTCCATAAAGTCGGAGAATGGACCCTTCAACAAAGAAATATATTTTCATGGGTTTGCTGGACTTGGTTTACAATATTAGTTGATTGGTTATAATGCGCTCATTGGATTGATGTACGATGATGGATTCATTTGTAAGTCATCTCATCTATATAAATAAAAATGAAATGCTGTTTATTCATCATCTCATTACTTGAGAATTGTTCAACAGTCATTATACTTACTGAGGCCTTCCCAGCCCTTGAATCACTAAGTTGACACCTTCAATGTTTTTAAAAATGTTTTTCACGATCTTAATGGAAAAACCTGATGACACTTTTACGCAGGAAATAAGCAAAGCATAAGAACCCTGAATGTCGCTTAATAAATAAATAATTAAAAAATAAATTAAATTAAAATTATATAGTCCAAAGTTACTGATAGTTGTGAGTTGATGAAGTCGATCGGCATGAGAAATATAAGTGACCAATCAATTGCAAATGCTTACGCATTTCGACTGTCAATGGCTTTGTTCATTTCAATGAGCAACTTCTTCTTTACATCCTTCCAAGTTTGATTGTGAATTTATGACTCCACTAAATCGCATGATACTAAGATGAAAGAGGTAAAGAAAATTTAAATTAATTGACTTATTGAGTTATGAGAAAATTACCTTTAATAATTTGGAAATGAAGTAAAACAGATGAGTAACTTTTCGGCCCTCAATCAACAATGGGTTATCAAGACACGAATCAATATTAGCCAACGCGATCCACAGCAATCCAATGAGCTTGACTCCACAGAAACCAGCATTGAAATTGATTAATCCATTACTCCATTTTGTCATTGCCAGATAGCTCTAAGTACAATTGTGCACCTTCAAACAATGTGATTAAGTTCCGTCTGCACATGTTTTTGCTTAAAAAATAAGCTGTCGATTGATCGTTCGCTCGCCTTGCAAATTACATATAAAATGATATTTATTTTAACAAAGACGACGCTTCGGGATGTACAGCCAATTGCTGGTGATCAACATGATACCCTTGTGCTAAAGATTGATAAAAATATTTCGCTGTTGACCGCTCCGAATATAGATATTTATTTATAAATTATAAAAATAATTATATTTGTTTTAATAAAGACGACGCTTCAGGATGTAAAGCAAATTGATGATGGTAAACGACATAATCTTATTCTAAAGACTGATCGCTCCAAATAAGGATATTTATTTTAATAAACTATTGATTAAATTTTTAATTAAGACGAGGAGTTTCAGATGTAACGAAAATGAAGAAAGTCTAAAATTAACTTTATTTCTTTCAGCTCTTCAATATCAGTGCGATTAAAAAACAATGTAAGTAAAACGAAATAAAATAAAATAAAATAAAATAAAATAAAATAAAATAAAATAAAATAAAATAAAATAAAATAAAATAAAATAATGTATCTGCATTTATTAAAATTTTGATCAGTTAATTTTTCTTATTAGTTCCTCAGCGACAAATTGAAAAATAAACAAAACAAAACAAAACAATAACACATAGTGAAATCATAAAACAAGATAAGTGAAAAAAAAAAAAATTAATTACATTTAATTCAATTTTAATTATTTATTTTTTTCGTGTATTCAATTCTTCAGTAACATTGGAAACAACCACTATTCTAACAACAAAAAACAGAGTGCGATCATAAATTTAGACGGTAAGTGAAGAAGATAAAAAGTGAAAATAATTTTTTCTAGTTAAATTTTAATCAGTTCAATTTTTTTCTTATTAGTTCTTCTGTGACATATTAAAAAAACAAAAGAACATAAAAATACAATAAATACATAGAAGAAGATTCATCTGCGAACGATGCCCCACAATAAGTCCTTAATTTTCTTTTATTTTTTATTTTTTTTTGTTCATAGTTTGTTATGTAGTTGTAAGTTAAATTGTGAGTTGAATATAAGTGAATTTGTAAATACATATGAAAAATAAAAAACGAAAAAATTAAATAAATATGTGAATTTAAGTTCTATTCTACAGAACTGGTTCTACAAAACCAGAACCGGTTCAATGTAATGCAAGCGGAGACAATTGACTACTCCCAATGACATCGCCATGTTAAATTCGCTGGTTCTTTGCGTTACACAGAATCAGTTCTAGAACCGATGGAGGTCGCAAAGCAACCGGTTCAGAATCGATTCTTCATACGTCATTTTCCCTGTTGTTCCAACATTTGAGAAATGTACATTTGATGCTCAGTGTGAATTGGCTATAAGATAATGACAAATTCCAAATCAATTCCTGATGTATTCTGCTTCCGGTGAATATTTTAGCTATAAATTTGCTTTCGGTTGGTACTTTGGTTGCATATTGACTTTTTTGGAATGCTTTTCAATTGCACATTGCATTTCGATTGGCTTTTCATATTTGCTTTCGGTTGGTTTTCTCGTTGTACATATGAGTACATATGGTTTTCTGGTTGATTGGATTGATAACAACTGGTGATTTTAAGCCAAAACTCGAACTGTACTGCTAAGAAGCTGCATTTGAAACAATCTCAAGGAAGTTTCCAATAGTTAATTGTTAGATGTCCTTTGGTTAGTATTGCTATGGATTTATGTAAGAGATTTAACAATGTGAATACTTTCGAATGTCCTAAATATCCTTAAAAAGTATCATGAAATTTGTATCTTTTATACGAATAGATGTGCGCAGTATTGGCAACGCTCACTTTTATGAGTTTTCACTTGAGGTTTGTGAGTATCAATCAATTATGAAAACGCACAATTTTTCTTTGTATGGAGCAACTGTTAGTTACTTCATGAGCTCACAATTTGCTAAGGTTTGTGCAATTTCGTGAAGACTCACATTTAGTTGTAATATATTGTTTGAGAAATTCTTATACTCTTCACGTTAGTGAATAGTATTATAAGTTTCTCATGAAGTTTGTAACACACAGAAGGGGATATCGCAGACCACATATAGAATATATATTTGTGATCAGCTCTATGAGACGAGTTGATTTAGCCATGTCCGTCTGTCCGTCAGTCCGTCCGTCCATCTGTTCGCACTCCTATTCCTTCAGTTTTTGAGCTAAAGAGCTAAAATTTAGTACATCGGTTTCTTTTTACCAAACGCCGGTTCGTGAATCAGCCGAATCGGACCACCAGGGAGGGTATCTCCCATACAAACCCCTTTTTAAATTAATGTTCTTATTAGACAAAGTTTTTTGTTTTTTGTCTTATTGAACTGAAATTTGAACACTATAAGTTTCGGTTCCATATCCATAAACCATGAAAATGTCAAGACCCTCGAACTATTAGGAGGGGTACCCCCCATACAAACCGGGATCCAAAAGAAAGTTCTTATTAGAAAAACTTTTTGGTTTTTTGTCTAATTGAACTAAAATTTGGACACTATAAGTCTCTGACCCATATCCACAAACTATGAAAATTTCAAGATCCACGGACTACTAGGATGGAGTCCCCCATACAAACCGGGATCTAAATGAAAGTTCTTATTAGAAAAACTTTTTTGTTTTTTGTACTATCGACTTAAAATTTGGACACTATAAGTATTATAAATTTCAAAACCTTCGAACCACTAGCTGGGGTGTGAAGAGTATTACAACTTCGGCATAGCCAAAGTTAGTCTTTTTTTATATTTTTTTTATGTCGCTTTTTACTTCGTTTTCCATCGAATTTATTCGATTTACTTCGCCATGTCATAATTGTTCGGAATCTTATTCCATTCTTCCAGTATGGCGTTTCTAAGAGATGTTTGGGGTTTTTGGTCTTCTTTTTGCTACTATTTTCATTTGTTTAATTATGTTTATAGATTTTTTTTACTTTTTTGTTTTGTTTTATGGTTTGCCTAGTGGTCTTTTGTGAATTCAAGTTCTCGGACTGAGAAGAGAGAATAGCCGAGTTTTTTATTGTCACGGGCATTTATATGAAACTAGTTTAATATTGTATTAACCAATTCTATTCGAAAAAATCAAAATAAAAGAAAATCAAAAGAATATATTTAGTTTTGTTTTTGTGGGCCATTCCCACCCACCCATTTTTTATTTTTTTTTGTATTTTATTTTTTTTTTCATATAAATTTTCGTAAGTAACTCGCGAGTTCTTATGAATTTATTTTGCTTCTTATTAAAAATCGGCGTCATCATCATCTTCCTCATCCGATTCCGGCGGAAGCATGCGGATCCATTCCCTAGCTCCTTCCACTATGGCTTCGTGAGCGCTAAGATGTGGATGTTGTCGCCGATAATTTCTTAAATATTGCATATACGGTAATGGGTTTCGTGGTGAATTTGGGGATAACGAAGGCTTTCCCGTTATTGTTTTTTTTAATAAGAAATTCGTCATAACGTTTTAGTTTTGCTTCCAGTTTAACAACTAAAAAATAAATACAATTGGATTGATAAGTTGAATTCTATGTCAAAATTAAATGTAAGTAGACATTCAAGATTAAAATTAGATGATTAAGAAATGTTTGTAAGTTGATATGTTGATGGTTGATATTTCAGCTTAATTCATAACAAGAAATTGGTATAAGAAATTGAGACTAGAATTAACAGCAAGAAAGCTAATGTTATCCTTCTGTTAATAAAAGACATAAACCTACTGTTAACATTAGTGGCACCATAGCTAGAAATATATGCAGTGAGACGGGTGGAGTCTCTTACACATGGCCAGGAAATTACACCAACTGACTGCTGGCAGTAGCAGTGGTAAAGATCAACAAAGGGGCATTGGACGTTCGTGCTTATTCTAGGAAACATGGTACACTGAACAAACGCCATCTGACGTAGTTCCTCACTGGACATGGATGTTTCCGGGAGTATCTGCATGAATTTAAGCATGTAGATGACCCACTATGCCTTTTGTGTACAAACCAGAGAGAAAATGTCCGTCATGTTCTCAAAGATTGTTTCCGGTTTGTACACCACCGAGAGTTAATCACTGCTGATCAAATGGCGTGTTGAACTACATGCTAAAGGATGAAACTCCTGGAACACGGTGTGCACGGGCGAAGTAATACCACAATTGGTGATCCAGCCAGGGTTGAAAGTAGTGTAGAGTGTAGTCCGGGGGTGGTTTTAGTACGTAGGCACCACATGAGTCTGCTTGTCCGGTGAATCATGTATTCTGGTATGTCGGTATGCTAGGATCTTTATATGGAAAACTAGTACAAAAAAACAAATAACAAACAACAAACAAACTAATAACAACATCATCCCCTCAAAAAATTGTTGCTGGATGAGCATCAACATCCAAATTCTATTATTTAATTTCTCAACTTTTGACTAAATTATCTTAGATCACGTTCAGTATAAACTCGTACACATATGTAAATGTAATAATAGGATTTACTTATTAAAGAAAACTATATTTTATATTTTTTTATTTTTTACACGTACACTATTTTTTATTTCACAAGTATTTTAGAGCAATGGTTATGTTTAAATGAAATAAAACTGATATACTAAGTATAACTGGGTGCCTTAGATTGAAAATAATTGGTTGGCATGGTAACAGATTCAATTATAGTATTTACACTCTAAAGCACCAGTGTTGTTAAATGATAAAAAAAAGACTAATAGTGAATTTACACCAAAGTGATTCATTGAGAATCAATTCTGCGTTTACACCGGCGATTCTGAATCTTGAACAGCTGTTTTTTGTTTTGGTTATACATATAAATAGAACGTTGTGGCTAATTGTAAGAAATTAAAATGGAAATTGTGTGAAAAATACAGTTTCCTCTTTCATTCCTCTTACTTATTTTATTAATATTTGAAAAAATAAATTACAATTTAAAATTTTCTTCAAATTGTTTGTGCCATGATCAGCTGTTTCTTGTTTTGGTTTGAAAGAAAAAAGGAGCGGAAGTCTGTCGGAAATGACCGAAAATTGTCCAATACTAGCAGAAATTTGCCAGCCCTATTTCGATTCTAAGCCGATTCCATTGTGGAATCTACCAGAAGCAATTCACATTTTACAACAAAAACTGACATTTTTCCATGTGGTTGTTGTCCGATTCAATAGTCGATTCAGAGGGTCTTGAAATTTATAAGGTTGGTGGCTATGGGTTAGACACTTATAGTGTCCAAATTTTATGTCGATAGTACAAAAAACAAAAAAGATTTTCTAATAAGAACTTTCATTTGGATCCCGGTTTGTATGGGGGGTACCCCTCTTAGTAGTCGGAGGGTCTTGAAATTTTCATGGTTTGTGAATATGGGTCAGAGACTTACAGTGTCCAAATTTTAAGTCGATAGTACAAAAAACAAAAAAATTTCTCTAATAAGAACTTTCATTTGGATCCCGGTTTGTATGGGGGGTACCCCTCCTAGTAATCGGAGGGTCTTGAAATTTTCATGGTTTGTGGATATGGGTGAGAGACTTATAGTGATCAAATTTCAGTTCAATAATAAAAAACAAAAAAACATTTTTTCTAATAAGAACTTTAATTTAAAAGGGGGCTTGTATGGGAAGTACCCCTCCTGGTAACCCTATGATCATGAAATTTATATGGTTAGTGGATATGAACCAGAAACTTTTAGTGTCCAAATTTCAGTTTGATACGTCAAAAAACAAAAAAAAATTTCTAATAAGAACTTTAATTTAAAAGGTGGTTTGTATGGGAGGTACCCCCCTGCTGGTTCGATTCGGCTGATTCACGAACTTGACCGGCGTTTGGTAAAAAGAAACCGATGTTTACAATTTTAGCTCTCTAGCTCAAAAAAGGAAGGACTAGGAGTGCGAACAAACGGACAGAAGGACCGACGGACAGACGGACATGGCTAAATCAATTCGCCTCATCGAGCTGATCACAAATATATACACTTTATGTGATCTGCGATGTCTCCTTCTGTATGTTACAAACTTCATGACAAACTTATAATACTATTCACTGACGTGAAGATTATAAAAAGGATAAAAAAACCTAAATCTATACATCTTTAATTGTATAGCAGCAGCAGCAGCAGCATCATCATCAGCATCTACTATGATAAAGAAAAATACTTTATAAAAAACGCTTCTGTTGTTGAGTTGCTCAACTATTGATTAGATCCAAACATTTCAAATTCAGTGCGTATGTAAATTGCTAAGAGGAAAATCGAAAAATTCGCGAGAGGGAATTCGTACAGATGGGCGCGTATTTTCAGCTCATGAGATATTCATAGGTGTCCTTCATGAAATAACGGTCGCGGGTATGGAGAGGCATAGTAAGTTAGTAAGTGATTTGGTTGGTTGGGTGGGTGGATTGGAGTGACGCAGCTGTTTCCTATGCGCAGCAACTACATTTCAATATAATATAATATTATGTGTTGCGATGTGATACGATGCGACGTGACGCGACGAGACGAGACGCGACGCGATATGCCAAGAGGCATCAGGCATATGGCAAAACAAAGAATTGGCAACAATGTAGCATTCTAAGCTATAACAATAACAATTGCGCTTTGTATAGTAAGTATATGTTTAATGCTCGAAGGGTTAGGCTGGAGGGTAGCGATGAAGTGTGTTAGAGAAAGAGTGACTGGGAGGGAGTGGTGAGTGAGTGACTGAGTGAGTGAGGTAGGCAAGTGTATATTGCGTAGCTTTGACACGTAGTGCCGTGTGCGAATTTTTATTTTATAGATTTGCCATGCACGCATATCGATATGGGAACATTAAAATTTAACAACCCCAACGACGACAACAAGCGAGTCAAGAAGCGCAGCCCCCACAAAAGATAGCGCGGCACAACACTACGTTAACGGGAAAACCATCAGGAGCTGTAAGTTACACTAACAACCCCATTGTGCCCCATCCCCAGGATAAGTAATCTGTGTATGTTTGTATATGGTAGTGGTAGTATAATATGTGTAGCGTCATTTCCTCAATTCACTGCTCTCTCGCGTTTACGTATTTATTTTCTAAACCAAGGCATAAAAAGTTATAATACCCTCGGTCTACTACCGTCCTACTTGTATCAGCAACACCACCACTAACATTAGAAACAACAAACAAATGGTAAATACCATTCACTCACCAACCGGTGAAATGGACCAAGCCACGTCTGCTGACCTGGGGCGAGTAGTAAAAATAAGTTTCGACTCATTCATGACCGCACCCGATGCTGATTCTTCTGCTGTTACTGTTGCCTCTTACTGTTGCTTGTTACCAATTATTGCCCATAAATGAGATTAATGGCAAAGCAGTAAAGTTATAATTTCATACTAAACTTAATTCTCAAAATGAAATTGAAATACAAACCAATTTCAATTTGAGCCACTGTGCCGTTTGTTATTGTCATTGTAGCCGCCATTTTCACTTTCAATCAATGACTCAGACATGTCTACGATAAAAGAGGCACAAAAGAGCTTGCAACAAACAAGAAAATGAACAGAATAACCAAAGTATGTAAGTGAATAGAAGAGAAGAAGAGAAGAAGAGAAGAAGAGAAGAGAGGAGGTAAGATGCATCAGCAAAGAAAAAGAGTTAAAAATATGAAAATAAAAGCAAATGTACTTCAACTGCAAATGAAATGTCTACGTTGCAAACTAAGTAAATAGAAGAGAAGGCATAAAGATGCAGATGCTGTTGATGATGTTGATGCTGTTGATGATGAAAGAAGTACATAGACAAAATAAAGACCCAAGTGGCCTAGCACAATCTCAGATCAGCATACGTGCATACTCAACCATTCATTCGTGGCAAGTTTAACTTTTTCTTTCGTTTGCAACCATCATTATTCTCGCCATCATCTTTAGCTTGCTTTCATATCTGTATCATCATCATCATCATTATCATCACCATCATCACCATCATCATTATCATCAGAACCATACATTGCAACCACTTGCAGTGCAACAGCACTTAGCTACGCTACCCACTTACGTGTTCACCCCTCAATGGGGGGCTGACTACCTCATGTCATGGTGGACTCTTCATTTTTATACAACCCCAATGCAACTATATACAATACTATCGTGCACTGCATGCACATCATCATCCACCATTAAGTATTTCATACTTACTTATATTCATTGCCAATGCCAAGTATTCCTAGTACTCCTTCTTTTGGTTTTTCTTTCTTCTCTTTTCTCTGCTTCTTGAGCTGCTGCCAAACCGACCTTGCTATTGCATAAACAAGTTGTTGTTGTTGTTGTTGTTGTTATGCTTCCATGTTCCATTCATGTCTCCATGCATGCATGTGTCTGCATATCCAATTCAATTCACCTCACAAAATATACTTCAGTCATGTGATGACGACCCCAAATATTGTAGAAGACGACGCATTGGCAAGAAACATCATTATCATCATCATCATCATCATAGTCAACGTCAGCATCCACAATAAAAACAATGGCAAATGCAGCAAAAATCATTTCAACTTTTGAATAGTGCAAAAATTTATACTCATCAACCCCCCCCCCCCCCTCAAAAAAAAAAAAAAAAAAAAGTATGCAATCAACTCAAACGCTTTCTCCTACCAATCTACTCCCTCGCCTAAGTTCACGTTACCTTTTTAACATAACTGAACAAGAACCACAGTCACCCTCGACGATAACTACGTCATCATGAGAGTCATCATCGTCATCATCATCAACAGAAGCAGAAAATAACAGAATAACAGAAGTAGCTCCGTCAATCTTATCATCATCATCACAGTTACATTTATTGTTGGTTATTTCACTTTCGTTTCGTTTCGTTACGTTTCATTTGTAGTACTTTTATTTGAGCATATCCTGTGACACGCTCTCGCATCCTTTCAGCGGCACCTGCACCTTTTTTTTCACTTTCGCTCATGTGCAATGGTGATGCTAAGCAAAGAACCCGCGGCCATATAATAATTCTATGTCAACACAGACACCACGAGAACATCACCGCTGATAGCAGTAAAACAACAAAGACGACGTCACTCTAATGCACTAAGCTTTGCCGTTGGCAAATATTGCACTCCATTCAACTCCTTGTCATCGTCATCATCATAATCATAATCATAATCATCATCATTACCATCATCATCATTGTCATTGTCATAAGAATGAGGGAAACCAAGCCAAGCCAAGCCAAGCCAAGCCAAGCAAAGCAAAGCCAAGTACAAAAATTATCACTCGTACTACCCTAAGCACACTGCACTCGTCAGTTATAGCGTCTCGTGTCTGTCTCGACTACGAATCTCATTGACTAAGCACATGACTAAATGACAGACAGAACGACGGACAGAATTAGTGAATATCTGTATGCGTGCGTGTTTGTGTGTGTGTGTGTGTGTGTGTGTGTGCGTGTGTGTGTGTGTGTGTAACTGCGCGCTTTTGTGCAACTCAAGTGCATGTCGCCGTCGTGTTAAGTGCTCGCGCCACATTTCATAAGGAATGGTTAGGGAGGGGTGGAGGGGAATGGTTTATGAGCGCGTGATTTCTGTGCAATTTAACCTCATACAAGTTTACCCCTTTTTTTTTTTTTTAACTATGAACTCTCATTCACTCACTTACTTACATACCTTCACCACAGCCATTTCCACTTCTCCCAACTGGAGGACACATCATTCTGATTCGCTTCACTTGATACTTTTTTCATGTTTCATGTGGCTGTGTTTTGGACTTGAGAGTTTCTTCTTGTCAGGGTGCACTTGTATTCCTAAGCAGGACTAGTAACCCATACTGCTACTCAGATGAAGAATATACTACTAGCACAGGAAGTCTACACTTCTGTGTTTATGGTATTGTGCTCATTATTATTATGATCCTTGTGTATTTTCACTTTTTTCTTTTTACTGAATTCAATGAAAAGTAAATTTCAAAAAAAAAAAAAAAAAAAAATAATAATAATACAAAATAAAAAATATTTAAAAATTCATTAAAATTTTATTCAAAAAAATAAAGAAAAATTACGATGATGATGATGATTATGATGATGATCATTATGATGATGATGATTATGATTATGATGATGATGATGATGGAAAAGGAAATTACTCATTATCTTGAAGGCGGTGGATTTTTGTTTTTAATTATATTTCAGTTGGTCAATCAAGTTTTTATTATTCGAACAAAAAAAAAAATAAAAATAAAAATATTGTTTGTACTACTATATTTCTATAGGACTGAAATTTCGAATAATAAATTATTAGAAACGTTTATTCAGCACTCTATTAATCCATTATATAAATTTATCCTCATATTTTGAAACATCAATAATCAGAATTATTTGATTATTAAAACAGCATCTCTTGAGCTATTAAAGTGAAAGTGACTTAAAATAAAAATTCATAAAAATTAAATGATTGAATTAATCACATAGCTAAAACTTATGGTTCTCATATATTGTATATAGAAAATTATTTAAATTATTTAAATTATTTATATTTAAAGTAAGCAATTTATGCTCTTGGCATTGTCATGGTCTTTCCTCATCATGCAAATAACTAAAAAGTAAAGTAAATAGAAGAAATAAAAAAAAAAAAAAAATAATTTAAAGTGCATCAGAACAGGAAGAAGGATTATTTTTTTCTCTTTTTTTTTCATAAGTACTAACATACAATATAAGGACTTTCTATACACATGTATTACTTCATCTAAGATAAATATAGGGTTAAGTTCTATATTATATTCATTGAATAGAAAAGTAATGAATGTCGCCACTCAGACTCTAAGAACAAACTAAGGGCAAAAAAAAAATAAAAAATAAAAATAATAATAATAAAAAATAAAGAATTCTCTATAAAAAAAAAAAAAAAAAAATGAATAATACAGGACAAAGCCAATGATTGTGTCTAGAAAATAGGCTTCTCATGTTCAAACCATGAAAGCAGGACAAAAACAAGTTGAAATATTTTTGATCCTTATACAAAGACAAAGACAAGATATACTCACTCTTATATTATATATCTCGCTCGTATATAGTATGTACATAGTACTATACCCAAACTACATGGTAATGATGATGAACTGAACTACGACACGAACAAGAATAAGACCACTGATGCTGAAGGCGCAAAGTATTTGATCTGAAAGGGGACTCATATTCAGTATCCTTGTCGCTGAAATGGTTGGTGACAATGATTTCGGGGTGCAAGGTACATGAAACCTGTAAAAGTGAAATGAAGTGAGCTCTTTTGTTTTTGAGCTCTGTGTTCCTTTCTTAATTTTTTTTTTTTTTTTTTTGTGTATATTTTTTGTTCTTTGTTTGGGCCGAGTACTGACGCTGCCACTTATGCATGTGTCACATTCAAAATAGTAGAGGCAAACGTGGGTCGGCTCTATTACATTCCACCCACCAACCACACAATCATATCTACATATATCCATTTCATCCAAACAACCATCCAGCAATCCAACAATCCAACCAACATATAATCCATATAAAGAAGTGCTAGCGACTTTGACGCTCAGACGCGCCGGGAAGAGTAGCGTAAACATAATAGCGTCGTCGTCGTCATCGTTGCTTTAGAAATTGTGTTCATTCTTTTTTGTTTTGTGTTTTGTGTTTTGTGTTTTTTTTATATAATATGAGGACATATATTTTTATGCACTTTACACTTAGTTTTGATGTTTTATTAATTTAGTATGTTGTTTGTGACACACAATCTCAGAGGACTAATCCCAATCGATATAGTGAAGTAGAATTTGTCATGCCTTTTTTTTTTTTAATGTATCAACTCTTTCAAAAGTTAATTAGATAAAGAACTCAATTAATGTAAATATTTTTGTTCTCATTGAGCTACATTTAAACAAAATTAAAACAATATTATTATTTTCTTATAATATTTAAAATGCAATCACAACTGGGACGCATTAGGAAATGTGTATCATGCCTCTTGATCGCTTCAGCTTAGCCTATTCAATCTAATTGATTAGTTTATGTGATCAAGAATAGAAGTTAATAGTGTTGAAATTTGTTATTTCTACTTACTAACAGTCACAGTCACAGTCAATATCAAATTTCTGTTTCTTTTATATCTCTTCAATCGAAACATGTTAATAACTAAAAGGGTATTTAGACTGTAGAAGGGTATTTGAGCTATGCCATGAACAGTTTCTATATATTTTTTATATATTTTTCATCTTTTTATTGTATACAATAGTAGTATGTTTAGTATGAATAGCGCAAGCATGCTGATTTTTTCCTCATTTATTTTTCATTATTAATAAGCAAGGGCGGTTGATGTTTGTTCCTTCTTCACTTGGCTCACTCCTTTTTAAATGATTATGCTTCTTTTTTTTTTTTTTTTTTGTACAATAGTATGAGTCAGACGACAATGTTAATGATGATGTTGATGATGATGATGATGATGATGACGTAGCCACTTATTCATGCAAACATATATGCATATGCATAGATACACATGTCACGGGTCTGTGTGTTGAGACAATTAATGTGACTATTTTACCTCTTTATAATTTACTTTGTGTTTACTTAGTTAAACCAAAAAGAAATAAAAAATAATTTTTTTGATTTTCTTCTTTTTTTTAATAAATTTATATTTAAATGGAAAATCAAGAATATTTATAATTGTTATAAAAGATATAATGTTCAAATCGTTCAAGTAATCAAGTTGATGAAAGCACAGGAGCAGAAAATGTGATATAATGGCTTCCTTTCCTCTAAAATCATTCATAAAAATATAAAAAAATACTAACTTTGGCTATGCCCAAGTTGTAATACTTTTACGCCTTGCTAGTTGTCTAAAGGTCTTGAAATTTATAAGGTCGATAGTACAAAAACAAAAAAGTTTCTCTAAAACAAACTTTCATTTGGATCCCGGTTTGTATGGGGAGTACCCTTCCTAGTAGTCCGAGGGTCTTGAAATATTCACGGTTGCTGGATATGGACCAGAAACTTATAGTGTCCAAATTTCAGTTCGATACGTCAAAAAAAAAACTTTTTCTAATAAGAACTTTAATTAAAAAGAGGGTTTGTATGGGAGGTACCCCTCCTGGTAACCGTAGGATCATGAAATATATATGGTTGGTGGATATGGACCAGAAACTTATAGTGTTCAAATTTCAGTTTGATACGTCAAAAAACAAAAAACTTTTTCTAATAAGAAAATTAATTTAGAGGAGGATTTGTATGGGAGGTACCCCCCTAGTGGTCCAATTCGGCTGATTCACGAACTTGATCGGAGTTTGATAAAAAGAAAACTATGTACAAAATTTCAGCTCTCTAGCTCAAAAACTGATCTAGGAGTGCGAACAGACGGACAGACGGACATGGCTAAATCAACTCGTCTCATCGAGCTGATCAAGAATATATATTCTTTATGTGGTTTCCGATGTCTCCTTCTGTGTGTTACAAACTTCATGACAAACTTATAATACTATTTGGTAACGTGAAGAGTATAAAAAGAGTCTCCCGTCATATCTAATAATTAAACCATAATAGTGGATGCATAAATTTGCTGCTGGGTATTTATTCGCCTAGGATTTCTAACTATCCATCAGAAAGGCCCAGGTGTTTTGCATGAAGACAGTTGAGCCCATAATCTTTCTAAGCCCCTGCGTACCCTGCGATCGAATATCTACATTAATCGATATGAAATTGTCTGTCCTAGAAAAATGGTCTGCTTTACAATAATTTAATAAGCATTGATGAGTCTTAATCAAACTTATGTCATCTTTCTTATCGCACCGATATCAGAGTATGGCACAATTTCTGCATCTTATTTTGATTATCAATCTTATAGAAAGATATGTAGTTTTGTATTTTATTTGATGAAAGTAATAAGATACTTGCATTTGCTTAAGATTTACATATCCAAGTAAGAATAAAATATAATTTTTGTCAGCAAACAAGACTTTTATTGCTCAACATAGTCTCCTTTTATTGTAGCTCGACATATTAAATCCATTATTTTTACAATTTTATTATCCTTTGCAATTAATAGAATTCCTCAATGGTCCTCAAAATAGACATATGTTTTAGTAATGGTATCATTATCATGATGTAGGTGCACGTTTTTCTTTGCCAAAAGCGATAGTTTTTGTTTCAAATCAACGACAAATCTATCCAAAAGCTTTGATTAATATTCGCTAGTGATCGTTTTACTCGTACTCATTCCAAGGTAATCGATATGAAAGACACCGCGTGTATACTAAAAAATGTCCGCCATGAACGTATTGGTTGATTGACTCACCTTGCCCTTCAGCCGGAGAAGTTCACTGCTTTGACTGTTCCTTGGTCTCTGTTGTGTGATGATTGTTCCATGATTTGTCCATGGTAAAAGGTGCAAACACTTTGCGCTTATAGTCGAGTGTAAGCGATCGCATCACCCATCGTGCAAACAGTCCCAGCACCACTTTGGATCATAAATGTGACGCTTAAGAGATACAAAAATTTCGTATGGTGATTCCAGATATTTCCACAATTCTGTATTTCTCCAAAATTGACAATACTAAATATTGTTATT
Organism: Amiota mariae; assembly: GCA_035041805.1. NCBI lineage: Eukaryota > Metazoa > Arthropoda > Insecta > Diptera > Drosophilidae > Amiota > Amiota mariae. The sequence goes on from JAWNKV010000699.1 coordinate 57,886, forward strand.
GTTTCCATTTGATAACAAAGAATTACTTAAAATAGGAGAAATAATGTTTATATTTTTAAGGAACTTTCACTTTCTGCTTTCACTTTTATTCTCTTATTAATCGAGAATTGAATGACTGCAATTTTAAAGGCGCTTGACTAATAAATTATTATTATTATTATTCTCACTTTATTGCCCAAATACTTTATTAATTTCACTATATTTTTAACTTATACAGAGAATATAATCTGATTAACTACGAGTATCTTTACAACTTGTACATTATTTTTTTTTTTTCTCACAGATACTTGATTATGTAATCAAAAAAGTATTTAAGGAAAAATGGCAAAAAAAAAAAAATCTTAAAAACTTAGGACAATACTTACAATTATTGTGCAATATATTTTCTACGGTAAAAATTTGTTATTCATCTTCATCATTTAAACATTGGGGTCGAAGTGCAGCCTTGATGTTGAATAGTGAAATGGAATATTAAGCATAATTTTTATATTACTATATTTTTGGACAATTTGTAGTTTGTGTTTGAGGACAAAAATTGATATTTAGCGTTAAAAATACGCAACAAGAGAATACAAAGAATCTTGCAGAGCTGTTATAACTTGACAAAAATTTGAAACCAATCTATAGATAGCAAGTAGTGTCGTCAGTTAAAAGAAATATATTACAATTCCCTGATGTATTACAATTTCCCATAGGTAAAAAATGGGATCTAATAAAGAAAATTCTAAATTTTTAGAGTCAGTACCAACCATAATAACTCTGAAAAAGTGATCCATCAAAGAGCTTTGGATTACATTAACTAATACTGCATCTTAGCGACAGAAAAAATGGTTATCATTCGATTTGGTGCGGCGTCGTTGCGTTCCGAATGAGAACGAATTCGTGTTTGTTTACATCAATCAAGTGTTGCAATATAAGGTTTTTTTCTAAAATCACATTGTACAAAAGAAATGTTGAATGTGTAATACTTATTCTGAAGTTTTGTAATGAATTTTTGGTATATAATTCACAAAATTATTGAGAAAAATACAATAATTGAACCATATGGCAACACTGCACAGAACAACATTTCTTGAACAGCGAAATTGCAAAAGGTTGTGAAAATGCTAAGCTACATTTCAATTCGTTTTTTAAGAAATAAAGACGCATTTGAAAGATACACTCACTTCGAGTTTTTAAAACGAATTAAAAAAGTGTTTATGCAAGCGTTCTGAATCGAAACGAATCAAGTGAAAACCGTTTCGACTGTCACATAAACGCAGTATAAGTATGTTGTTGCACGAATGTGAAATAAATTGTGAATTAATCCTTTAAGGGATATAAAAACCAACTGATTTTCAAAATTAAATTTCTTCTTCTTTACAAGGATTGTTAATTTTCCAAGTGGGTGGTGAACACAACTTAAACGATACCTAAAACTGATCTGATTTTCAAGGTGATACTTATATTATTTTCAGTTATTGGCCGATAAATGGTTGGAGAGTCTGGTGGTTTCCCTGACTTGTGAATTGGAATAATGTTTGATCTTTTTCATGTCCTTGTAAAATAGTTAAGCTTTATACAAAGGATGAATAATATCCCTGTGAGTAAATTGTGTATGGCAGTGGGTAGATTTTTAATGCACTCGTTTGAAATTCGTTGTGGGACAGGAGATTTTTTAATAATTTAAATATATTTATTATGCTTATTAATATATTCGCATGTTCAATAGATTTTCGACAGGATATCATTTTTGTTTATCATAACTAATGATTTTTACGAGTAAATGGTTTTATTTAAGACACAATTTTCAGTCGTCGGAGGATCAAATCTTGCAAGCTGAAGATCACTTCTTGATATCCGATTAAGCTGAATTTTTTTAATACACCTTTAGTTCTGATGACAGTAAAAAAAAAAAAATACAATAAAAAAAAATATTTCTTTCAATATGTCTTACAAAAATAATCTTACATAATGCAACAATACACAACAACACAGAGAGAAAATGCAATGCAATGCAACGCAAAGCAACACAATGCAATGCAACGCAACGCAACTCAACTAAGACGCCACTAATATTTAAGGTAGAAAGCAAGGTAGTCACTGATTCAGTCAGTCATTTAGTTAGTTAGTTAGTTAGTATATCAATTAGTCGATAAATGAGTCAATGAATCCATTTCATTCCAGATAACCAGATCCACTGAAGCCAAACAACCAGCTGGTGGTAGTGGGCATTTCTCTCCTCACTCTCTCTCTTTGAGTGTTTTCACAATTGTTATCATAAGCCGTTTAAGGCTCTTTAAAGAAGTTTTGACTAGACTCTGAGTCTGTGAGTCAATGAATTTTCTTGCATTTTCATACATTTTCTTGTGTTTTTCTAAAAGTTTAATTTTTATCAAATATATTTGTCATTGATTTATACTCTTCACGTTAGTGAATAGTATTATAAGTTTGTCATGAAGTTTGAAATACACAGAAGGAGATATCGCAGACCACATAAAGTATATATATTCTTGATCAGCTTGATGAGACGAGTTGATTTAGCCATGTCCGTGTGTCCGTCGGTCCGTCTGTTCGCACTCCTTGTCCTTCAGTTTTTGAGCTAGAGAGCTGAAATTTTGTACATCGGTTTCTTTTTACCAAACGCCAATCAAGTTCGTGAATCAGCCGAATCGGACCACTAGGGGTGGTACCTCCCATACAAACCCCCTTTTAAATTAAAGTTCTTATTAGAAAAACTTTTTTGTTTTTTAACATATCAAACTGAAATTTGGACATTATTAGTTTCTGGTCTAAATCCACCAACCGCATAAATTTCATGATCCTAGGATTACTAGGGAGGGTACCTCCCATACAAACCCTCTTTTAAATTAAAGTTCTTATTAGAAAAACTGTTTGTTTTTTGTCTTATTAAACTGAAATTTGGACACTATAAGTCCCTGATCCATATCCACGAATCATGAAAATTTCAAGACCCTCAGACTACTAGAAGGGGTACCCCCAATACAAACCGAGAACCAAATGAAAGTTCTTATTAGAAAAACTTGTTTGTTTTTTGTACTATCGACTTAAAATTTGGACACTATAAGTGTCTAACCCATAGATACCAACCTTAGACCCTCGGACCACTCGCTGGGGCGTGAAGAGTATTACAACTTCGGCATAGCCAAAGTTAGTATTTTTTTATAAATTTTTTATTTAATTTTCTTGCAATTTTTCGTTTCTTTTTAAAATTTTTTCTTTATAAAAGTTATTGCCAATGAATTTTCTTGATATATTGTGGGTTTTTCTAAGGGTTTCCCTGAATTTTTCCATATTTAAAATGTTTGTCAGTTCAATGTTTATCAATTCAATTGTTTTAAGTGTATTTAACTTAATATATTAATTCATAAACTGAAGGAATTGATTTTTATTAATGAAATTTCTTTCCATATTTTATTTATTATTGAGATAATAAGTTGAGGATCTAAGACATTTCAATATTATTTACGTATATAATCGTCACAATCTGCATAATTATTATGTTTCTTTACAAAAAAAAAAAAAAAATCATTTAACTTAAAAATAATTTTTATTAATTTTTTTTTTTTTGTTTTTGTTTTATACAAAACAGAAGAAATTCGATTTTAATGATGTTTAAAGTTATTATTGTTATTCTCCATTTTGTATACTAACACTGTTAATGAGAAAGTTAAATAACTTAAATCTGTTAAATCCTTCTATAATATTTTTAAAGTATTTTTATTTGTTTTTTTTTTTTTTTTTATTACCAAAATCTTTTGGTGACCTTTTCTATCATCCTTGTTCAAATAAAAGATTTTGTTTATATTATGTACATCTTTATGATTTTTAATTAGAATTTGTCTTATATATTCATATATACACACACACACACACAGAGAGAGATATCTCAAACACATAGTCAAACATACTTAGACTAAACACTTATAATAAATCCCAGCCACAAGGCGAAAAATGAAGGCAACACTAGACTTCATGAGTAAAGGTGTTGCATGTGGGAAGACATGATATAATATACACATACATGATACATTCAGTCGAATATATATATGTACATATGTATGTATGTACGAGTATGTGTAGGAAAGCGTTTAGTTGCATAAAACTGTGCAAATTTGAGGCAACAATTTTGTGCATGAGTTAAGTTGAATGAGTTGCTTTCCGAGATGAAAATGAAGAATGAAGTTGAGTAAGGGCAATTACTTTTGCTCTAATGATGACGGCGACGACGACGACGACAACGACAACGACGACTTAATAACTTAGAGGGAGTATCTGCTGCTTCTACTGCTGCTGCTACTGCTGCTATTCTGTTTGATGATGATGATGATGATAATGATAATTATGTTGCATGATGCTTTGCTTCTTATTCATCATCATCATCATCATCATCGTTATCGTTGTCGTCATCATTAACGAAGAATAACCAACCACCACTTGAGTGCAAGTGTAAGTGCAACTGAAAGTGAAGTATGCTTAGATACAAACTGCACCTCACTGCACTGCACTGATCTACCAACATACCAACATACCTTACCTCACCTTACCTTACAATAGCTTACCCTTCTTTTCCATGTTCCTTTCTATTCCATTCTATTCTATTCCATTCTATTCCATTCTATTCTATTCCATTCTATTCTATAATATTCTACAATATTCTATTCTATTCTATTCTATTTGGATGTTTTGGTATATAAAACGCCTTAATGTATGCAATATAATTTTTTTTTTGCCTTTGAGTTTTTGCCTTCTTCGTTCGTTGTTTGTTGCTAGTTAAAATATTTCATTATTTCGATTTGACGTTATCATGCTGAGGCTTTGTGCATGTCTAGATACACACACACACACACACACACACACACACACACACATTCACTTTTATCTATGTATGCATATATGCAAATGGATATGTGAATGTGCATGAGTAGAGTTTACTTTTTTGCATCCCCCTCAAGTGATGCGTATAAGTTCGTCATTGTTTATTGTATTTGGCGAATTCATCAGGCCTAAAAACAGGAAAATAACATAAAAAAAAATATGTAAAAAGGGTTCATTTCACACTCACACACACACACACACACACACACACACACACACACACACACACACACACACACACACACACACACACATTACACACACACACACACACATACAAACATATTACACATTAACACATGCACATAGTAAAAGAAATGTATGTATTTTGCGTACTTTGCTTAAAATTATAGCAGCGATTTAGATATTTTAGAATTGTAGTTGAACAACCGTGACCAGTCCATTCATTTAAGGATAAAAATATACATATATGCTACCTTTGTACATGCGTATATATTGTATAAATAAACAGACAGATAGAAGCGCGAATGTGAACACAGCAAAACCCCACTAAAACGCGCTTCTGTCGCTGACATTTTGCTTGTTTGCTTGGCAACTAACGCATACCCAATACTTTTTTAGAAAGGAAGGAGAGCTTAACAAAAACCGAAATAAAATAAAAAAAAAAAAAAAGAAAAGAAAAGGAAAATAGTCCGAAAAAAACGGCACATGACCCGCGTTATTATAATATGTGTGATCCCTTTTTAGTTGTTCCTTGCTTCTTAACCCTCTATTAAATGATGGTTTCTTGTTTTTGGTTTTTGGGTTTCTGCGATTGCGATTGTAAAATATCTAAACACGTTTAATTAGAAAAGGCAAGGAACAGTTTTTTTTTTTTTTTTTTTTTTTTTGGTGGATCACAATGACGACGAGGATGAGGATGACATGAACAATGGGAATGACAATGGAGACCCACCGACCATTTTAACCATTGGTCAGTGCCTTATTATATATGCCAACATCTATTACCATCTATGTACTCATCCTTCTTTAGTAGTAGGTATACGATATATGTTATATTAGTAAAATGTTGTATGTCGCATCAAAAACCAAATATGTAAATGGAAATATGTATTTTCTTCGCGTACACTTTTTCCCGACACTAATAGGGGATGCTACAAATTGCTACTCATGTGAGTAGGTATGCTTATGATTGTAGTATGAATGTATGTACAATTTTTGCTCATTACGTTAGGCCAAAAAAAACAGTTTAAACAAAAAAAAAAAAATTGGTTTAACAAAAGTTGACAACGCCTCGTGAAGATGGAAAATGATGAAGGCTCAACAGAATAAAAAAAAAAAAAAGAGTTGCATGTGCCGAGTTTTGTATTGCGTTTCGTTGTTGGGGCTTGTGGACTTGTGGTATTGGACATTGTTGGGTTTTTGGTTACTCAGTTTCGTTGTTGGTGTTGTCCTTAATGCTTTGAGCTACGCATATGAATATGTTGAATTAATCACTTGGGTTTCGTTTGGTTTGCTTTGCTTTTGCTCGTTTTATATATTTATTTTTCGTTTTTTTTTTTTTTTGGGTATTTTTGTATACATCTTCACACCCACACACACACCCACACACATACATATGTGGTCTAGCTAGATATACTAAATATATAAATGTATGTATGTCCGAGCTTCATTATTATTACGTCGATCGATAAAAAGTTTAGCTTCCCATCATCTCATCTCATTTCAACTCATTTCATTCAGCCTATGAATTTGGTAAATTTATTGGTAGTCTGAGTTCTGGGGGGTCTGGGGGTTTAAGGTTGTTACTCTTATTACTACCTCATGTATTCTCTTGTGGTGATGGATATGCGCACATTAAATAAAAAAAAAAAAAAAAAAAAATAAAATAAAAAAATGGAAAAAGAAAAACATTAAAATGTATGCGTGTATGTGTGTGTGTGTGTGTGTGTGTGTGTGTGTGTGTGTGTGTGTGTGTGTGTGTGTGTGTGTGTGTGTGTGTGTGTGTGTGTGTGTGTATAAAGGATTGCTCATATTGTTGTATATATTGCCACCGATTTGACATGTGCGAATCGCATTGGACTCAAATATGGATAAAGGCTTTTTGAATGGTGATGGTGGTGGTCAGAGGAAGTTCGACTGGACACGTAACCCGTTTTAGATAAGGCACCCGTCGAGCATTTGTTGCGAATTTTAATGCCCCAAACAAACTGAAAGCGGTTTTTCCATTTCATCCAATGTTCCCCTATTCCTATTCCCTTCTACTCATTACCATCAGCTCTTTGCTACCTTTTCATTTCATTTTTCTATCGTTTTTCACAATCTCACATTTCTTAATTTTTTTCCTCTTTTTAGTTTTTTTTTTTTTTTTTTGTTGTGTTGTTTTCTTCTCGTGTATTTGTTTTTTTTTTCCCCAATTTCTTTTTTATTTATTTAATTTTTTTTTTTTGATTTTTATTTTTTGTTGTTGTTGCTTTGTTTAAGCTTAAGTATTAACGGCTTTTTACTCTTCAAAGCTTGGGGCATTGGGCTTAGGGTATGAGACATGGGGATTGCTACCGCAAAGCTTAATTTCTATAAACAGTAAAAATGAGAGGACTGTTAAGGTGTTTTATTGCTGCCACCTTATTACACCTCAATGCAATACAAAAACTGAAAAGGAGACAAAAAAGAAAAGAAATTCAAATTTTGTTTTTCCACTAAACATTTTAAACACTAAAAATTGAAATTTTTAAAATATATGCAGCTTTAGATTATTTTTTTTTTCATACAAATTTGTATCACAAATATTCTAAATGGAATGAATCTCTTTTGAAGAATCTTCTTAGTATGCATTACTTGTTCATTGGATCATTGAAACGCTATAGAAATTCTAATTATATAAAGGACAAACAAAGACATCTTAGCAGGGCAGCCTTAGCCTTTGTGAGGCCCTTGGAATTAGTTTTAATGATGATTCTTGACGAGAAATGCAAAATTATTAATAAATAAATTTAGATTTTTTATTGGAAATTAACAATTATTAATAAACACAAAGATGACAAAAATTATTATTATTTTTATTATTCAGAGATTCAGAAAATATGTTTGCGGATTTTTCCAAGACTAAAATCATTAATTTAACGAACAACCTAAGTCATTTTCAATTGAAATAATAGCAAGTGCTGAGAGCCGCTCTTGTGTCATAGAATTCCGCAGATATGTTTTAATAATTTTTAATCTTGAAAAACTTCTTTCTGCAGATGCAATTGTAACTGTAATTCTCAGGACTACTTCGATAGTAGGTTACACTTCCGTTAAGTTTTTTTCTTTAATATATTTCAGCACCGAAACTCATTTGTCATTGTTTCATTCATATACACGGATCAACTTATTCTGTTCTTCATATAATTCATGTCCATCAATATCAGATTTATCTCGTACTGTTAGAGATAATTGTAAGTTGTTGCATTGCTTTAAAAGTTCACAGTCAGTCATTTCTTTTAACTTTTTTTATGCTATACATGAAGCCAAATATGCTTTTATGATGCTTAAGTGCCTCAAATCTTGGTTGGCAGCCTGCGCAGCACATTGATGACATAAAAAAACTGAATTTTGAAAATATTTTCCGCAAATAATGCAGGAGCTTCGTCTACACCGTTGTAATCAAAATTTCTTTTCATACGTCTACATCTCACGACTTTGAACTTTGTATCAATATCATTCTCATCAGCCATTTCTCTCGCTGTTACCAAGGATGAGTGGGAAACCGATTTCACGATAATAATCAAAGACAATATCATTAATTTATCAAGCCATTGAGTAAATGCGTCTAGGTATTGTGTAGTCGCATCTAGGTGCATTTTTTCGCTTTGCCATATCTTCCTAATGACATTTATTTTCGTTAGACGACGAGAGAAATTATAAACTCATATGTAGTTATTTCATTTTCTATAGAATGATATTCACTAACCAACAGACAATTTGTCGTATTTTCTGCTAAATTTTTCAAAGCATCGCATATGTTGCTTAGTTGATATTTAACGTCCTTCACCGATTCTACCCTGCATTCCCACTTAGTTTCGGAAAGTGTTTTTTTGCGATAAAGATTTTATATGAGATTTTAAAATAGCTCACCTCTGACTCGAGCCAGCAAACAGAGTGTACGAGTACACAGCCTTTGTAATAAACTAAAAAAGATTTTGCTTGAACACAAGACGATGCTGCGTCTCCTACGATCAGATTCCAGCTGTGACTTCCACAGGGTAAAAAATAAGCAAGTGGATTAATTTCAACTATACGTTTCTGGACACCACTTTTTGTTCCACGCATATTGGCTCCATTGTCGAGAGCACGAGTTGCTTGACGTGAGTTATATAATATTTTATTTCTACTTGGGTTGTTCCGCGAGTATGCGAGGCCGCGGGCGGTTGCTCTGCTTGCCACCCCCAAAGGTCGCCACTGCATCTTAGAGAGAAGTAAAATTTTCGATTGTAAATTACTAAAAGAAGCAATTCATTGTCTGCAGCTCAACATAAATAAAATACTAAAAGGCCACTGTCAACTTATAATGATAACAGAATGTTATCCCAACAACAGGCACCTGCAAAAGGAATCCACACAAACAAACAACTTTACACTTTTACACATTTTCACCTCTGATGAAAAGCAAAAAAAATTGAAGTCTTCATTGCTGTGCCTTGCCAAATGGATCTCTCAATTTGGTTCGTCATGTTTACCAAAGGTGCAAGATACAATTAAAAATCTAAAAGTAACGATATCCCCTGGCTACAATAACTCAGATGCTTTCAGCAACCATGTATAAATTATTGGTTCATGGATCACAAATTGTAAAAACTGCAATTCTTCCCGTGAGGTGTCTTGGAGAATACGCGTCCAACAAGATCACATGCCAGGCAAAACAGCCATCTAAATAATATCACTGATGTTTTTCACAGGGCTATGGACTCATCGGATTCATTTTTATCGGATTCATTATATTCTTCACGTCAGTGAATAGTATTATAAGTTTGTCATGAAGTTTGTAACACACAGACGGACACATCGCAGACCACATAAAGAATATATAATTGTGATCAGCTTGATGAGACGAGTTGATTTAGCCTTGTCCGTCTGTCCGTCGGTCCGTCTGTCCGTATTTTTGCATTCCTAGTCCTTCAGTTTTTGAACAAACATCGGTTTCTTTTTACCAAACGCCGTTCAAGTTTGTGAATCAGTCGAATCGGACCACTTGTGGGGGGTGGGGGGCGGGTGTGTGGGTTACCTCCCAAACAAACCCTCTTTTAAATTAATGTTCTTTTGAAAAAGTTTTTTGTTTTTCAATGTATCTAACTGAAATTTGGATACTATAAGTTTCTGAACCATATCCACCAACCATATAAATTTCATGATCCTAGGATTACCAGGAGGGGTACCTCCCATACAAACCCCCTTTTAAATTAAAGTTCTTATTAAATTTTCTTTTTTCTTTTTTGACTTATTGAACTGAAATTTGGACACTATAAGCCTCTGACCCATATCTACAAACCATGAAAATTTCAAGACCCTCCGACTATTAGGAGGGGTACCCCCCATACAAACCGGGATCCAAATGAAAGTTCTTATTAGAAAAACTTTTTTGACCTTTGTACGATCGACTTAAAATTTGGACACTATAAGTGTCTAAAACATAGCCACCAATCAGACCCTCGGACCACTCTCTGTTGCATGAAGAGTATTACAACTTCGGCATAGCCAAGGATAGTTTTTTTTTATATTTTTTTTTTAAGAATGGAAATAATAATAAAAAAAAAAACTGCTCCCTCAAGATTTAATTACACTTTTGTAATCACCAACTCCAATAAGTAAATACAATATTGAAATAGAGGATTATGAGTCTGATAATAATGATGATTTTGTTTTTAGAATTATATGTTAATGATGATTAATTAATAAATTTGTTTAATATTTATTTGCAATTTTTTGCACTGTGCATTGTAAAATTGCTTGCAACTACTAAGTTTATCAAACCAAATTGCACCCACTTCTTTCATAATTTAAGATCTATATATTTTATAATATTATTAAGGACTCTTCTTATAAGTTAAAAAGTATATTTGAAAATTTGCTTCTGCTTTCAAAATCAAAACATTGCAACAAATTTAAGAAATTTAAACTATTTATTTTCTTTCAATTTCATTTCACTTTAGATTTTATTTGGAAGGAAATTATTTTATTTTTGTTTCCAATATATTAGATTATTGCATTCTCTGATATCTCAAAGAACTAATATTAAGGGTGCTGATACGTGTATTTGATGATATCCAGGATGACACATGTTGGATTGAAAGACCTTGTGACCGTTAGCCACATTGACTAGGGAAATCGTACTGAATGGTTTCAATGAAGTATTTATTTCTTTGACTCTTCCGTATCAACAATTTAATATTTTGTATTCTATTGTATTCTATTCTATTCATTTTTTTTTTTTATTTTTTTTGTTGAATTTGAAGCATTTATCTTTTATTTTACAGATAAAATTTTCAATTTTCATCTTCATAAAATTTTAGTAAATATTTTTGCATAAAATTTAAGAAGGAGCAACTTCAAAGAAAACTTTGCTGCCAATGTTGTTGATGGATGATGCATTTGTTCTGGTTGTTATTGTTATATGTCAGATATCTTTTATTTATATTTTGTTTGTTCTACAAATTTCTTCATTTGACATTGCATTTGATCAAAATTAAAACGAAAACACAAACAAAAAAAAAAAATTAAAAAAAAAAAATTATAAAGAAAACATAAAAGAAAACAAATTGCAACAACGTCGATTAAATGCATACATACAAACCAAAGCAAACAGTTAAATACTAAATATGCATTATGCCACATTGTGTTGCATACTCGTACACCATCTACAAATAGTAGATATACAAATAGATATGTACGAGTATACAGAGATGTTCGCTCGCTTAACTTTGCTTTGTAGCCAAAATCAAATTGTGTTGTCTTTTGAGCTTGTCAACGGCATAAGTTGCACAACTCAGCCGTGCATCAGCAAAAGAGTTTGAGGCAAAGCCATTGAGAGGACAGCGAAGAGTAGCGGGATAAGACACTTCCGGCATGGAAGCAACTGAAAAGTGACAATGCAATGCAGCAATTGCAGTTTTATGTCGAGCACACAAAGCATTCTAACATGATTTTAATTACAAAAAGACAATAAAACAAAAAAAACAAAAAAAAATTACAAAAATGCGCCACAAAAACAAATTTAAGAGTCTCAAAGATATGAAAAAAAAAAAAAAATTGTGCTGATAAGAACAACAAACAAATGAACAAACAAACGAAACAAGATGAAACCGCCACAAAATATGCTAAAATTTCTGCCTTTCTATCTTTCTGTTAATGTGTGTGTGTGTGTGTGTGTGTGTGTGTGTGTGTGTGTGAATGCGGTTTGTTTTTTAGTTCAAAATACTAAAAGCAAAAGAAATAAAATAAAGTAAGAAAAGATAAAAAGAACTAGGAATGCTGAGAGGTAAATACTTATAAACATAAAACAAAATACACATACAATTTATATAAAACATAATTGTAATTGGATAATAAGAAATCAGTAAAAACGAATATTTGATACCCTTAAAAATTATTTTTTATTTATGAATTTAAATATGATGAATGACAAGTAGTCAATGGAAAAGAAAATTTGAGATAAAATTTAAAGCGAATGAAATGAATGAAGAAAACTAAGAAAATATTATTAATTAATCTTAAGTAAGATGAAATCGCGAAATCAATAAAAGTATAAATATCTTGATAGATAGAAAAACATTTTGAATTTAAATTATAATAATACTGATTTGTTGCTTCATCCTTTGTGTATTTTTTTTTTTTTTTTTTTTTTTTACTAATAAAATCAAAATAATCTGTTAAAGGCAACAAATGATATTAAAATCTAAAAAATAAGAGAAACTAACAAATTGAATAAGAAACAAAATATGAAATAAATAAAAATTATTTGAGGTGTCTTAAGATAAATTTTATTAAATTCAGAAGTTCATGAAATTATATTAATGAGTTATAAATATGTATAAATAGATTATTGTAGTTAGAAAAATATAAACTTCCTTATTCATCATTCTAATAAAATTCTTTTATCTTTTTTTTTTCCTATTTTATATACTTTATATTATTGTCAGACGAAAATCAGAGAATTTTATCATACTTAGTTTCAACCTATCACATTAGCAAGTTTGAATGTGTTGATAAGTCATTCGGGATGCGGAATGGGAGATCTAGGAAGTGTGGCTTTTCGTATGTTGCGTTTGTCTGCTGTTATCCAATGGATAACCGGTTATATCTCCATGGGTAACCGATTTCCATTGTGCACTTCTGAAGAATTTCTAGATTTGAATAAGTAAGTCGACACAGGTTTCATTATGGTCTTGTTCAGTAACAGCTAATTTCGCAGTTTGAGCTTCAAGTTGGACCAGAGGAGCTAAATCATTCTTCGAATTTTCAAGCTCAACTGCTTTCCGTAATGTGAGGTTGACAGGTAACGCGCTTGATTTGTTTTAGTCCCAGGTACTTCACATTGGAGTATCACAGTTGTTGAGAATGGCAAGGCAAGCCAAGAGGTTCAGAATGAAGAGTTTTCACCGCTTCATCCAAGGCTACATGAAGCCCAACTGGTCTTGCAAGAGAGCTCAGGCTACAGCTGAATTGCTCTTGGTCACCAGGATAGAGCAGTGTTATCTGCATATGTCAGTAGTGAAAGTTAAGCGTTTCTCAAGATTGAGTGGTTCGTCATATGTATAGAATGGGTCTCTACACACTGCCTTAAGGAACGTCAGAGTTCTAAACTTCGCAGGTGTCATAAAAGATGCTCTTGTGAAGAAATGATCTTAGAATCAAGTAGCTTATATAGGAGGATGGGGTGGCAAACTCTGTTGAACATCAAAAGGAAAACAGCAGAGCAATACTTACCATAAACTCCGTGAATAATTTAAGAACATTTGGCTTCTCATGGAACTCATTAAATAACAAATTTTTCTCAGTAAAGTTAAGAAAGTTTTATCAAAATTGTCATATTAATGGTTAAAAATTGTATATTTTTTTAAAGAAACCACAAAATAGAAATGCTATGACTTTTCACCATCTTCAAACATCATTTTCTATGCTAACAAATATGATCGTTAAGTTTCATTAGAAGGTAGTGTACAATGGAATAATACCGTAAAAGAATTAAAATGAAATGCATTTTTAGTCGCGTTTATTTTTTGCTGCAAGCATTTGACGCCTGTGAGAGATAAACAGGGGAGCAAGCAAATAAAAAAAAACAAAAAACCAGAAAAAAATAAATATAATATTTATAAGAATGATAAGGAGGATGTTTTTGTGTGATGAGAAATTTTTTATTGTGCTTTGTAGAATTTTCCTTCCATTTAGTTTTGTTTTATTGTATGTTTGCTTGATTAAGAAACAAAACAAAAAAAAAAAAAAAAAGAAAAAAAAAAACGCGCCACAAATAAAACTTAAATAAAATAATTGCGACCTCATTCATTCACTTGAAATTTACCTAAATGAGGAGAAAAGTGAGAAAATATGAAAGGAGATGAGTTGAGATGAGATGAGATGAGCGAAAAAAGAAGAAATATCAAATGAGCAAATGAACCAAGGCACTGCAGTAATTTTCATAATTTCAGTGCAACAACCTAAAAATGGACAATGGACTAAAGCATAGAAGATTACCACATACACAGACACACACACACTCACACAGCCACACACAAACACAAACACACAGACATATTTCTTGGACACGAACACTGAGAACTCAAAAACCACTTGACTTGAATAAACATAAAATAAAACAAAGAAACTTAAAACAAATTCGAAAAAAAAAATTATAATGGGATGAGGAGCAGAGGAATGAAAACTTAAATAAAGGAAAAAAAAAAAACTCACTAACTTTGGGCTCATCAAAGCTTTACATACACTTCACATACTTCATAATTTTTTTTAATTAACTTTATAATATTATTTTATTTGTATCTCTATGAGAAATCATTGTTTTTCTATATAACACAAAGTAAACCATTAACATTTCATTGGATTAAATAAGCAATTTGATTGTTAATTAATGCATTCAATTTAGATTTCGATTTCGATTTATACTTACAAAAGAAACTTGAGTTTGAATGATTGTTTTAATTGATCAAATTAACGCAGTTTTAAGCAAAGCAAATAATTATTTTAGTCATCATTTTGAAATGTTTTTTTTAATCATCTTTGCATTTCTGGGTATGTCAAAATTTCATTGCAGAGTCTAAAAAATTAAGGAAATTCTTACTTATAAATTATGAGTAGAACTTGATATTTAGACTGATGAATGAACTGTTGGTTGAATGGATGGAATAGATAAATTATTAAGTTTTTTCTATAAAATTTTTTATAATTTTTAATATTTAAAAAAAAAGAAATAATTTACATAATTTAATAAATAAATTCATGATAAATTCTCTAATATAAGTATTAAGTGTTCAAAATTTGTTGTGTAGTGTATTGTAGGAAAGTATAGCATATAGTATAATATGGGATGGTATAGAGTAGTTTAGTGACAAAGGCAACAAAGACAAACAAATGACATCCCAGTTGATTGCGACAAAAACTGTTTCAACATTGGATGATGACAGGTTGCTCTATGCACTTTTAGAATTTCAAATGATTTGTATCAAAGGAAAAATAAATTCATTTTTCGATGGAGGAATAGCAAAACTTAATGAGCTCTCGGTCTCACTATGACAATCAGAATAAAGCCAAAGCTAACAAGCAATTTGCTTTATTTAAACACATTTCCATCTTATTATTTTTTTATTTGGTTGTTGTCAAAACGATTTCATATAATAAATCAGTGAGACAGAAGTTATTAAATTGTTATTAACTTATCAGCAGCATCATCATTACAATCGAATTAGTTCAGTATGAGAATTGTAAATTTCATATATTTACAGAGTATAAATATAAATATAAATGAATAAAAATATGAAATATGTAAGTTAATGCATGAATGAATGGATGAATAATTTAATGAATGTCAGAATGAATGAAGATAATAAGAATAATACTAATAATATAATAGATAACTTTGGTAATGGTTGGTAAATTAAGATTATTAAAATATTTACTTAAATTTATAAAATACTTATACTTATTTATATATTTATTTTGCTCTCAAAAGAATTTTATATATTATTAACTAAGCCTGCAATAACACAATTCACATTACAAAAATGCCTAGATTTTTACCAGGTTTCTTATTTCCTTTCTCCTCTATCATTTCTTCCTCTACCATAATAGAATGGCAGCCATTGAATTTCACTGAATAAAGTAAAAAAAAAAAAAAAAAAAACAAAGAAATGCACGAAATGAATTATAAAATAACATGCCATCAAAACCAACAACAGGAACAGAAACGGAAACAGCAACAACAACAACAGCAACAAAAACAACAAAAATAAAAAAAATTAAATAAAATAACATACATAAACTCATTTGTTGTCTTTCCTTACATCACACATTCATTCTACAATCCACAACCCCTAAATCAACTCATTCTCAATTCAACTCATCCGAACTCATCTCATCTCATCTCATCTGATCTGATCTCATCCCAGTTCACCATTCTGTGTGCGGCATGAAATTTTTATTTTATTTAAATGTAATTATCTGCTTCGCCAAAAAAACAAAAACAAATATAAATACATAAAACAACAACAATAAATGCAATCCATCCAACATTCCATCCTGAAAATAATAATGATTATGTTGGTGATGACGATGATGATGATGATGATGATGAGAAGCGACAACCAAAAAGAATATTTACATAACGAAAAAGCAAAAAAAAAAAAAACAAATGTGTTTAAAATAAATAAAATAAAAATAAAAAACTAATATAAAAAAATAAATAAGTAAAAATAAAATAAGAAAAAATTAAAAAAAAAAAAAAAACAAAAATTAAAACTCAAAAAAATAAATAAAAAATATGCGAAAAAACAAAGAAAATAAGCAAATAAAAATAATAAATAAATAATATAAGAATATATGCAACAACAAAGATGGCGTAGAATATCAAGGAAAACAGGGAAAAAAAATAAATAAATAAAAAAATAAAAAAAAAAAATAAAAAAAATATTCATTAAAAAATGAGAATCAAAAAGTCCGAAAAATAAATACACACACACACACAAACACATGAAAATGCTTTGGAATAAGAAGTAGTGCAAGGGGAAAGCAGAAAAAACAATCACATGAGGTGAAGGCAACAAAAAAAAAAAAAATTAAAAAAAAACAGGATAAAAAGAGTTGAATAAAAAAAGTTGAGTTGCCAAAAAAAAAAACCAAAACAAAACCCCAAAAAATAAACAAAAAAGAATATGCGCGAATTGCCGCGCCATCGAGGAGAAAGCAAACTGCAAATTGTGATATGGGACTAGGGAACCTGTGCAGGAGTGGGGAGATTGGGTGTCAGATCAGTGTGAAAATGGTTATATGTATGAGCATAAAATGGGCGCACAACAGGCGTGGCTTTTTTTGTACATATTTGCATCATCGGACGAAATGATACGAAACGAAACGCACTTGTTGGGTGCGCACAGACCCAAATGGGTTGGGTTGAATTTCGGTTCTCACATAGGCCTACGCACGCATACACACTCATAGATGTACATAAATATACTTGTATACACGCACAAATACGCATGCATTAAATTGAATGCATCAACATTGCATTTGCACACCGTGATGTGTTCTGTTCTGTTCTGTTCTTTTCTGTTCAGTTCTGTTTTGTCCTGTCCTGTCCTGTCCTGTCCTGTCCTGTCCTGTCCTGTCCTGTCCTGTCTTGTCCCATCCCATCCCCTTCAGTCCTGGTAATGTTGCCACCAATGATGTGCTTGCATTTTGCTTCATTTTTCGGCGCTTTAATGCGGCTGGGCATTGAGTCCTTTGCTTTATATTTTTTCCTTTTTTTATTTTTTTGATACTTTTTCAATTTTTTTTTTTTTTTTTGCATATATTTTTTTTTTATTTTGTTGTTGCTATCGATGATGACGATGACTATGAAGAAAATGATGATGATGATGAAGAACTCCAACAATTCACCATTGAAAGTTTTCATGAAATGAGAAATAGTAAATGAGGAGACTATGAAATCAAGAGAAAGAGGTTTATATAAAGGTTTCAGGTTATAATAACATCATCGCACCAAATTGCGTGTTCACCCTCAACCTTTATATTTAACCATATCAACATGTCTACTATGTGTCTATATACACATTCTTCATATATGTACATACATATGTATGTATGTATGTATGTATAAACTTACATATGAGGAGAAAGAGAAAAAGAGAATTTTGTGGCTTACATTTCGTTAGCCATAATGCGTTGGCCATAATGAGACACCCCAAGCATTGAGCATTGAACACCGAACTAAGATGTGATGAGATGAGCTGTGTTCCATTCTGTTCAGTTAAGTTGAGTTGAGTTGAGTTGAGTTGGGCCTAGCAATGCAGAACAAACATTTACTGTAGTATACCAAAACCATCCTATCAATTTAGTTACCTCATAGTTAAGCGACAGGATTCCGGATGCAGCAGGATGCTTGATGCTGGCTGGTGACTGCAGTTTGTTGGTTGCATGTGGCAGCCTGCAAGTGAATTTGACTCTTCTCAACTGCTGCAACGTTTAATGGCAAAATGCATTCGATAAAATCACCAAAAATTGCATTCTTTTATTCATTTTTTTTTTTTTCTTTTGTTATATTCTTTTCCTTTTATTATTTTTATTTTTTTTTTTTTTTAAATACAACCACACATTGTCTGGCTCTGTTTGTATAACATGCATTCACTACTCTTTTCTCACTCTTTTCCTATTCTTTTTTCTGTTTCTTTTCCTTTTCCTTTTATTTTTTTCATTAAGTATTGAATGAGACCACATTTGGGGTTTTGAATTTCATGAATCGATTGGGTTTGGGTTGATTGGGTTAGCTTCAATGTGGTTTTGGTTTGGGTTTGGGTTATGGATTGTAATTGTGATTCATTTAAGATACAAAAAGATTGCTAACAACAATACAGTTAAGGGGATGTGTATACTATATATTCAGTATTGCGATTATGATTTCATCACAAATCTTGTAAGATGTCTCTCTTTTTATACTTCTTGAACACACACATTCAATAGTGAAACTTATTAGAATAGGCAAACAGTTCGCTTTAGGGGTGATTTCTATCCAAATGCCTGGTTTGAATTTCACTGATCGCATTTGTATTTACCGATCTCAGTTAAAGCTATAACTTGCCTCGCTATCATTGCACTCCCTTTCAAATATTAAGCCCTTTTACCACGACAAAATGGTAATCCAGCAAAGGGGATTTTCGATTTCAATATCACAATATAACAATCATTATTTTGTTATGTTAAGTTTAATAATTTTTTTCAAGTTAAACACAAAAAACATATTACAATTATAACGAAACACACACACATACATATATCCTTTGTTGATTTGGGGGGGGGGGGGGTTTGGCATTCCATACATCAAACAGATCATCTTCAGACGAGATTCAAACTCAGACTCAGACTTACTCATTAAAATCAATGATATGAGGCTACCACAAAAAAAAAAAAAAAAAAAAAATAAAAATAAAAATATTCTACTATTAAAACAGCAAATAATTTCAACTGTTGCCAACTAAATTCTTGTTGATGGTAAAGTAAGCAAAAATCAAATACTCAGACAATTCTACAAGAAAATGAATATAACCTTGATAATTTCGATTTATTATTTGATTATTCTTTTTTCTTTGTAAGAAAATTTTTACTCGTAAGAAAAAGTAAAAAAAAAATAAAAAAAAATATGTAGCCAGAGAGACTTGAGGAAATATTAAGAAATAACAATGATAAAAGAATCGTCAAGTCAAATTTTTAGTACAAATGATTTGAAGGAACCACACGCACAGAGATACAACGGATACAAATAATCTCAGACAAACTCATAGATGTAACTATGGCAATGTAAGAAACACGTAAAGACGCCAGCATGGCGCTTGTCGACCAGACCAGACCAGACCAGACTAGACAAACATTATCTATATAATGGTCTGGAAGTGGGGGGTGTTCATGATAGATATACAAATAGACAGACAAAGTGATGACAACAACAAAATAATGCGAAGGACGAAATACAAAAATAAAGAAAAAGAAAAAAAAGAAATTTATAAAGAAAAGCAAAAAGAAATACAAAAAACATCAACCTTAAAGGTGAAAATACATTTTTTTGTTTTCTTAAATTTTATACACTTCACATTTCTATGGGTTTCATTATTATAGTCTAAAGTTAGTAATGCATATGTTAAAAGGCAAATAAGAGACATCAAAGACACCTTAAAGTAGAAATACGTTTAATGAAACTCATTCTTCGATACACTTTTCCATCAATTCATCCATACATCCATACATCAATCCATCTATGCATCCATCCAACTAAACATCTATCCATCTATCTATCTATCCATCTATCCATCTATCCATCTATCTTTCTATCCATCTATCCATCTATCCATCTATCTATCTATCTATCTATCTATCTATCCATCTATCTTTCTATCCAATTATCCATCTACCCATTTTATCCATCCATCTCTCAATCTATCCATCTATTAATTCATCTATACATCTCTCCATCCATCTATCCATCCATCTATTCATCCATCTATATATCTAGCCATCCATCCATCTATAGTATATATCCAACCATCCATTTATCTATCTATCTATCTATCTATCTATCTATCTATCCATCCATCTATCTTTCTATCTATCTATCCATCCATCTATTCATCCATCTATCCATCCATCCATCTACTAATTCATCTATTCGTCCATCTATCCATCCATCTATCCATCCATCTATCCATCCATCTATCCATCCATTTATCCATCCATATATTCATCCATCTATCCATCCATTCATCTTATAATCCATCTATACATCTCTCCATTCATCCTTCCATCCATCTATCTATCAAACCATCTATACATCTCTCCATCAGTCTATCAATCCATCTATATATCTATCCATTCATTCATCCATCTATCAATCCATCTATACATCTCTCCATCAATCTATCAAACCATGTATCAATCCATCTATATATCTATCCATTCATCCATCCATCTATCCATCCATCTATTTATCCATCCATCCATCCATCCATCCATTTATCCATCTATTAATTCATCTATCTATTCATATTTTTATTCATTCTTCCGATCAGATGTAGGGTACATTTAATTCCATAAAAACAAACCGCCAGAAATGTTCCATTTTCTTTGTTTTTTTCTCACATTATTTGTTTATTTAAAAAAAAAAAAAAAATTCTTATTTTCTTCATATTTTTTTGTCATTTATTACTGTTTTTTATTTCAATTTGGTTTATATTTATTTTTTTTTTTTTTGGTTTGGTTTAATTTCTTTTGGAGTTTTTCCTGGTATTTTTTTCCATTTATTATATTCTTCTTTTTTTCCTTTAACTTGCGCAACGAAGAAAATAAGAGGAAAAAGACAACGGAGACAGACCAAGTGATAGTAGAACCAGGACAAGCAAAAACAAGTGGAACAGCAGAATGTATGTTTGGAATAAAGTAAGGAAAGAAAATGGTGGAGATCTGAGGGAAAGAGGTCATATGGGGCACATGTGTTGCTTTTTTGGTTTTTCTTATGTTGTGTGTTTTGTGCGGTTGCCAAACATTTCAAGGACGACAACAAAATGAAAGAAAAAAAAAAAAAAAAAAACAAAAAAGATAAAGGTAACCAGGATTCTTAGGTTCAGGTGCCAGGAAAGAAGAGAAAGTATTTTCGCTTCGTTTGACTTTAAGGGCACAGCTTCTGCGGATTACTGCAAAGAAATCGGATAAGTAATGTTTGAAAGCTGCATCAAATCGTATCAACAATAAAAAAAAGACTAAAGAAAATTAAAGTATAATATTTAAAATGGAAAGAAGTCCTCGTCACTCGATGAGAATTTGATGAAAATATTAAAGAAAAAATATGATAGAATAATGAAAATAAGTGTATTTTGTGAGAAGCAAATAATGAGAATGACTAAAAATTAGAGAAAGGTAAATTGCGATGGGTATGAAGAAATGCGACACGTGTAGACATAAAGATACACAAATATTACCATGATAGAGGCAGCCAGGTAGGCAGCCTACGTCAATTGTTATACTTACTTATATATAATAACAATAATAACAATAGAAATATTGTAACAGTGACAATGGCAACAACTTTTATAGAATCATCCACCTCACCCCACTTCATTGTGGAGGCTCGCTCTCATGACATGGCATCCATCTAAGCATACAAACATTTTAACACCCACGATTTTTGTCATTTTCATTCATCCATTGATGTCCGACCATTCAGGTGTAAACATCCGTCGTTCGGGAAATACACACCCACCCACCACACACACACACACACACACACACACACACACACACACACACACACACACACACACACACACACACACACACACACACATACATACATACACACATACATACACACATATATATATATATTTTTATGTATAGACATGTCTGGTCTGCAATCTGTTGCCAACTGAGTTCTTTTTTTTTTTTAATGAAAAAAAAAAAAAAAACAAAATAAAATAAAATTAAAGAAAACTTCCTTCCAGCTACTGATGCCTCCTGCCTCTTGCCACTTTCTACTTGCAGCTTATGTTAATCGCAATTATGTATTTAGCAACTTTTTGCTTTTTTGCTTTCTGACTTCCTTACGTCCTTCCCACCTATGTTGTTCCTATGTTTTCGTCGCATTCTTAACTGCCCGAGCATAAGCACAAACGCAAGAACAAGATTTAGTCGAAGACATTTTTAGTCTCAATCACAACATCTGCCCCAGTCCACATTGGACAGCAGACAACCAGAAAAAAGAAAGCAATCAAACCAACAAATACCGTTTACACACCAAAGCTCCAATCATCACTCCATCTCTTTATCCATTTCCATTTCCATTCTCATTCTCATTCTCATTCTCGTTTCCATCTCCATTTTCATACATTCAAGCCAAATCACACTCACATACAAAGTGTCTTCCTATTTGCTTCTTTTTGGTTTCACTTAACTTCCCTTGTCCTATCGTCCTGTGTTGCCTTGCGTTGCCCCATGTTGGCTTGCGTTGGCTCAGCTCAGCTTGGCTTGACTCGCCTCGCCTCGCCTCGCCTCGCCTTGATTTGCTTTACCTTAATACTGTGCATCTTTTGGCTGCCTGACAACGTCTTTGTCGTCTTTTCTTGATTGTTTTTCTTCACCTTATTTGCTTTACTTTTTTTCTTTATTCGCTGTTATTGTCGTCGGCATGGCGGGCGCATTTCTGCTGCTGCTGCTGCTGCTTCTGTTGCTGTTGCTGTTGATGTCCTTGAACTTGATCTTGACCTTGATATTATCGTTTGCCCCTCGAACTCTCACAGTTTTTGCTCTTTTGCTACTAAGAAATTGATTAGCGTAAACACATTCACATTATTTCTTGCACATCTTTTTTTTTTTTGCTGTTCTTTCATGTCTGCCCTCATTACACAAGAACGACCACCACTCAGTTCAGTTCAGTTCAGTTCAGTTGAATTGAATTGAATATTCGTATGTATCCATACCATCTTCGCTCGCTCATTGCAGCCCCATCCTTTTTACTCTCTGACAGACTATATTTTGATTGGTGGGTGTTGGTCTCAGCCGCGGTGCCGGTGCCGGTGTTTGATTCTCTTTGTCTGCATGCTGTCATCGTTTTTGTTGCCATTCTTTGCGTATACGTTTTATTATTTAATATGCTCTCAATAATTACTTAATGAAGTGAGTCCCTTCTGTTTGTTCTACTTCCATATCACTTTTTTTTTTCTTTTGTTTCGTATGATTTTATCTTAAAAACTTTTTGTTGTTTTTGTTTTTTTTTTTTTTTTTTTTGTAATTTTTATTATACACTTCCATCGCTTTGCTTTATATAAGTAAGTGGTGTTTCATTAGATTTGTTGGATTTTTGTTACCAAATTTAATATATAATTAGATAATTGATTTTAATAGACAAAGATACTTAGACTTATTAGTATGTATGTATCTAGATGGAGTTAAAGTCATGTCAATTTATAGTAGATTATTTGATATATTTAATGTATTTTCACTCTTGGACAAGATAAGAATAATATAAGAAATAGTGCAAGATTTCTTTGCCTACGGCTCTCAGTATTTCTTACACTTGTCAGTCAATATACCTGTGATAGTTGTAAACTTCAGAATAAACTTTTTATCTGTTCGCTTGTTCGTTCTTTTTCAGTTTTTGTGATAAGCAAATTAAATTTTCATTTTCTTTAATTTGTTTATATTTTTCCCATATTCAGAAAAGTTACGATCATTGCTGATAATTTTGTGTTGCATTAATCCAAATTGAATTATAAACAAATATACAATTATATATTTTGATACTGGAATTACACTGGAAGTGTATACAGAATGAATGGTTTTTTAATGATGACTTTCTTTCTTTTCTTAATAAAAATAAAATAAAAAATTATAAAATTAAAAGAAAATATTTATAATTGTGTTTAACTTAATGCCCAAGTTCTCTTTCCCATCCAGAATCACAAATATGATGATAATTCATTATAGAATTGTAATATGTAGGTAGGCTTCGCAACACTTAATTGTTTATGTTATCTTTTGTTATTCTTATTGTTATGTTCACATTTTATTATTCATAATTGCATTAAAAGCTTCTTTTGTTAGAATTTGTTCATATTTTCCCTTTCTTATTCTCTCAATTATTTGTTTTGTTTTTTTTTTTTTTTTTCTTTCTCCTTATCATTTGTACCCTACACATAAAATGTAAAGCATTAGGTTCAGGATGTGCAAACAAATCAAATATTTCTTGTTTTCTATAACAATTATATTTTACTAAGTAGTAGTCCAGGAGCGTGTTGCTGTTCCCCGGCAAAATCAGCTTGATATACATATTTTATTTTTGAGGTTAATTTTGTTGTTGCTCTTGCTGTTTTTTTTTTTTTTTTCTTTTTTGCTGTTGCTTGTGTATTTCTTCTTTACTTCTTCTCTTTGTCTTCTTTGAGATCCGATCAATGTTCTACTTTGAGTATGCTAGGGATTATGTTACTAAGACAAATTTGAAAAGAAGCTACAATTCAAATATAATATATTTGAGTTTTCTATAGATTCCGCTGGTTTTTTCCGATATTTTATTTAGTTATTCTGCTTTTCGGATCGGAGATGAATTCAAAAAATCATATATTATTAAAATCGGTCCAGCCATTCTTGATTTATAAATGGTGTAACACACATGACTTTGTTTTATTCCCAAAAAAAAAAAAAAAAAAAAATATATATATATATTATTACTAAATATATATTTATGTATAAATCAGATGTGTATTTAGTTTTCTATTGTAATATTAGTTAACAGAGATTAATAAGCAACAATATTTTATTATTAAGGATTATTATTGAGATATTTTGCATGAAAATAAAAATAGACTGAGTCAATTTAGAAAAATCTTATCAATTAAAAATAAATATACGAATATAATACTTGAGTTGAATTGGTAGTTGATTGCATTCTTATCTATTAACAAAATTTATATGAGTTTTCGATTTTTTATAGTAGGGCATAGTATTTACAAAGTGTCTTTAGATGTCAGTAATGTGAGTCGGTTGTTTTATAATATTCAATGGAACTAAATGTACATATAATAATATTTCATACATTTTCTCATTTGGTATTTGTGTCTATGGGCAAACCATCAAAAAACACTTAATGCTGTGCTTTGTATGCAAAGGAAAAAAAGGAAAAGATTTTTTAAATGATTTTACAGGAAATGAGAGAAATTATGAATACCTCGACTTAATTATATACAAAGTGTTTAAATTGTTACTTTGTCATGATAGCATTGCAACACAGAAGAAGTCGTACACTTTATAAATTATGCATGAAAATAATCAGCATTCTTAAGATTATCAATTAAGCAATGAGTTCTTTCAAAGTGATTGAGATAAACAGCTTAGATTTTATACATATTTATACTCTTCACGGGAGTGAATAGTATTATAAGTTTGTCATGAAGTTTGTAACACACAGAAGGAGTCATCGCAGACCACATAAAGTATATATATTTGTAATCAGCTCGATGAGACGAGTTGATTTAACAATGTCCGTTTGTCCGTCGGTCTGTCTGTCCGTCTGTTCGCACTCCTAGTCCTTCAGTTAGTTGAGATAGAGAGATGAAATTTTGTACAACGGTTTATTTACATCAAACGCCGATCAACTTCGTGAATTAGTCGAATCGGACCACTAGGGGTGGTACCTCCCATACAAGCCCTCTTTTAAATTAATGTTCTTATTTGAAAAAGTTTTTTGTTTTTCGCCGTATTAAACTGAAATTGGGACACTAAAAGTTTCTGGTCCATATCCACCAACCGTATAAATTTCATGATCCTAGGGCTACCAGGAGGCGTACCTCCCATACAAACCACCTTTTAAATTAAAGTTCTTATAAGAAAAACTTTTTTGTTTTTTGACATATTGAATTGAAATTTGGACACTATAAACCTCTGAGCCATATCCACAAACCATAAAAATGTCAAGACCCTCGAATTACTAGGAGGGGTACCCCCCATACAAACCGGGAACCAAATTAAAGTTCTTATTAGAAAAACCTTTTTGGTTTTTGTACTATCGACTTAAAATTTGGACACTATAAGTGTCTGACTCGTAGCCACCAACCTTATAAATTTCAAGATCCTCGGACTACAAGAAGGGGTACCCCCCATACAAACCGGGAACCAAATTAAAGTTCTTATTAGAAAAAACTTTTTGGTTTTTGTACTATCGTCTTAAAATTTGGACACTATAAGTGTCTAACACGTAGCCACCAACCTTATAAATTTCAAGACCCTCGGACTGCTACGAAGGGTACCCCCCATACAAAACGGGAACCAAATTAAAGTTCTTATTAGACAAACTTTTTTGTTTTTTGTACTATCGACTTAAAATTTGGACACTATAAGTGTCTGACCCATTGCCATCAACCTTAGACCCTCGGTCCACTCGCTGGGGTGTGAAGAGTATTACAACTTCGGCATAGCCAAAGTTAGTCTTTTTTTATATTTTTTATTATTCTTTTCTCCATCATTCGAATATTTGTAGAAAAGGTCATACAAATGGAATCTGTTTATATTGTTATTGAGATAAAGATTTAAATCAATTAAAAATGAATATACAATTTAAATCAAATATTAAGTGCTTACATTTATATATATGGACTATACGAGCCAGCCAACCAACCAAATTCACTGCGTCAAAAGTATAATTGTATAATAGTATAATGTCATTCATTGATTGTTTTTGTTATAGAATATGATTCAAATTAAAATCAAAACAAGAGTTGATGCATCTGTGAATCAAAATGTTCGCCTAGTGATTCGCGTTAGTATTGGGCAATTTTTGTCAATTTCAGGTAATTTTTTACTGTCTTCCTCTTGTTTTGTTGCGCGCCAACCTTAAACTATTTTAAATTAAAGCCAAATTGTAAAATTTTCTTCAATATTTTAATAAAATACATAGCATGAATGAAAAAGGAAGCTGCAATAACTTACTTGCATACATTGCGAATTATTCTTAATTATATATTTTTCACAATATATACATTTTAATTTCTCATAATTAGTAGTCAAAATGTTCCATTTGTATGCATACTGAAAATAAAAAACAGTTGTTCATGATACAAAATGGTCTACATAAAAATACCAAAATGTTTTATCGAGAGTCATTCCTATGAAAATGATAATAATAGCCTAATAGGCTAATAGGTTTTGCCAACTTATTGATATTTCCAAAACTCATATTTAGAAAAAAAAAATCATAAATAGTCAGACTTCTACTTGGGAAAATCTCATAAAAAACAAACCAATTTATGCGTTTTATAATATTCTTTATTTATAAATTATTTAATATTTCAAATATAATTGCGTTTTCTTCTGATTCTGATTCTGTCTTTTCAAAATACCCCTAAGTTGGCAAGTCTGTAAAAATAGTTAATTTTAGTGTATAATAATAAACGCGTCAAAATAAAATACACTAGTTTCGATCATTTTTAGTAAGCAAGTGTCATTTTAATCTGACTTGATAATTCGGAGACTCATTTTGTGGCAGAGACATTTTTATTCTCTCAAATTCTTCAATTAATTGTTGTAAAAAAAAAGAAAAAAAAAAAGAAAAAAACGTGTCTGCATATTCATTTAATTGTATTTCTTAATAAGTTAAATATAAAATATAGTGCGCATAATTGTGTAATTGTTATTTTCGTGGCAGAGAAATTTATAAATTAACGAGAACACAAGAAGAAATATGGATCGTTATACAGCACAATTCCGTAAGGATTCTTTGAACGAAAAAAACATTGTACTTGCATCAACCAAGTGTGTGGTCATCAAGGACAAGAATCCTAAGGCAGAGTATCATTATCTGGTTGTCCCAAAAAATGAAAACATAAAAGATTTATTGGAGGTATGTCACTTTCTAAAATTAATAAAAAAATATTTCATTTCACACACACACACACACACGCATTTTCAGTTAACTCAAAAACACGTCGACTTAATCCAAGACATGTTTAAATTAGCTCTGCACCTAATAGAGCAACTAACAATGCTTGCAAAAGACTTCTTATTTGGCTTTAATCGCTATTCATCTGTGGACATTCTATTTATGAATGTCATTTCCAAAGATTTTCATTCGAAACACTTGACTTTGAATCGCCATTGGACTAAGTTCAATACTCGCCTATTTGTGCCATATCCAGTGGCTTTACGTTTGTTACAGTTGCAAGGAGAAATTTATCCATTATCTGTTGATGATGTGATTAGGATTAACTCGGCACCTTTGATGTGTATTCATTGCGTATTTTCCACACTGTCAATCTACTCATTAAAGGTTCATTTACGAGACCATTGGAACCTACAACAGCAGCTAACACATCAGAATGCAAGATTGATTATGTTGTCGAAAAAGCATGAAATGGAAACAGAAACCTTCGAACATGTTGAAGAAATTATTGTAACAAAATCTCTTATTTCGCATGATGATATTGAGAATATAATTGAGATCAAAAATGTGTCAAACAATTGTGAGAAGACTAAGGATTCTGTTTCAGAACACAATGAGCAGCAGCCAGAGCAGCCACAGGAGTCACAGGAGCCACAGGAGTCACAGGAGCCACAGGAGTCACAGGAGTCACAGGAGTCACAGGAGCAAGAAGAACAATTAAATCTGGAAGAAATTGCTATGCTTGTCAAAGAATCTATTGTATCTTCAATCCAATTGCAAGTCGAAAAGGTTTTCAAAAATGATACTTGCCCAACTGTAACCTATGATGTAAATGTGGAGTTGGAATCAGGAAACGATCCTAATGATATTCTTAGCTTTGAATTCGAAACAATGATTCTTCGTAGCGAGAAGAAAAACAACTAAAAAGTAATCGCATCCAAATGGATTCTTTGGATTATAAACTAACTAAATAGTTTATAGAAATCAGAAAAAAAAACAAAACAATTTAATACACAAATCACCATAAAAATTTGCAAATTCACTAATTTGGATTCTTAACTTTGAATTCGAAACAATGATTCTTCGTAGCGAGAAGAAAAACAACTAAAAAGTAATCGCATCCAAATGGATTCTTTGGATTATAAACTAACTAAATAGTTTATAGAAATCAGAAAAAAAAAAAACAATTTAATACACAAATCACCATAAAAATTTGCAAATTCACTAATTTGGATTCTTAACTTTGAATTCGCAACAATGATTCTTCGTAGCGAGAAGAAAAACAACTAAAAAGTAATCGCATCCAAATGGATTCTTTGGATTATAAACTAACTAAATAGTTTATAGAAATCAGAAAAAAAAAAAAACAATTTAATACACAAATCACCATAAAAATTTGCAAATTCACTAATTTGGATTCTTAACTTTGAATTCGCAACAATGATTCTTCGTAGCGAGAAGAAAAACAACTAAAAAGTAATCGCATCCAAATGGATTCTTTGGATTATAAACTAACTAAATAGAAATCAAAAACAAAAGCTACAAATTTCATACTTAAATCACCATAAATATTATCAACTTCATCAGTTTGGTTACTTTGTAATGAAAAACAAACAAACATAAACATAACACGATTGAAAATTCCACAAACATTCAACGTTTATAAGTACTTCCAGTCACAAAGATATCAAGTCTTTCTAATCCAATCAAGAAACATACATTTCTATTAATATTAGATTATTTGATTTTTAATCAGAGTAATTTAAATAATCTAATATTGAATCAAATTCCATTTATACAAAATCCAAAAAAAAAAAAAAAATAAACAACTTATTGTCAAATCTTCTATGTTCAGTTGAAGTGCGTTTGAGTTTGTCAAACGAAAACTTCATTTGAGTTACCAAGAAAGAAAGAAAATAAAATATACAAAATTGAAATAAAACTATAAAAAGATTATAATGAATAATGAAAATTAAAAAGTAAGTATATGAGATATGTGTATGTGTACATATATTGTTGTAGTATGTGTATAAAGTATTTTTGTATTTTGTGGATGTTTATAGAAGAATGAGCAAAGCTTGTTAGTACTTAGTAGCTTGTGGTGGTGAAGAGCACCAAACTTCCGGTGGCTTACATCGTCGCACCATCAAGAGTTACACAAGTTTGGCTTAGCCTTTGAAAAAACTTGCTTCTTCTTTTTTTGTACTTATGTATGTATGTATGTGTGTGTGTATGTATGTGTGTGTGTGTGTGTGTGTGTGTATGTATGTATGTTTGTTAGTGCAAGCATTGTACAATATTAAGATATACGAGTATGTGTATGAGAACATATGCTTTTATTTTATACCAATTTTTCTCAACTTTATTTTTTATTACAAAATTTTTGTATTTTGTTTTTTTGTGTTTTGTTCGTTTTGTTCGTTTTGTTGGTTGTTTCTTGTTAATTTTTTTTTTCTTTATTATTTTTTTTTTTTCGTTCATTTCAACGCAGTCGAGTAAAAGTAGAGAAAGGCAAAAGAAAGACTCTGGAAATTTCTTTGGCTCATATGTACTTGTAAAGTTTTTACTTCGTTAGCATAATGAGAAACCGCATGTTACCATACACACACACACACACACACACACACACACATTTACACACATTTACACACACTCAATAATTTACGCATACAAACATACATAAATGTACTATATGTGTATGTGTGTCTATGTGCCGCGTTAAGGATATAACAAAGTTTATTGTATGCCTTAAGCCTCGGCAATGGAGAAAGAGAGAATGAGCGGCAAGGAATGCAACAAATTCTATTTAAATTGTGTACAACATTATTAGAAAGTTTTTCATTGCGCAAAGCAAGCAAAAAAAAAACAAAAAAAAAAAAAAAACCATCGAAAGAAGAAAAGAAAGTCGAGAAACGAAATTTTTAATTTGCCTCGCGGCAAGACACTCTATCACACATAGTAGTAAGTATAACTTCTCATACATATTTATTCGTATACTCGTACATAGATTCTTCTCATGTGTTCACTTGCGTATTTGGTGTCCTGGTGTTCTGACAACGTCACGCTAGCGACAGGCTCAGCCTCAGCCTCAGCCTCAGCCTACTCGACAAATACGTAGGAGCCAAGATCCAGCATCTTCTCCTCTTACATCACCTTAAAATTCCCTTTCATTTTTCTCAAAGTGTTCGTCTTTGGCTTCACGCTCAGACCACAGAATTATTTTTGCTTTAACTTTCTTTTTATTTTTATTTTATATTTTACATAAATACACTTTATATTTACTTTTTTAGCCACCCTTGAAGTACATGTACCCTTCTATCAAACAATTCCAACCTTTCCCTTTTCCCCTTTTCCCCTTTGCCAAACGCACACCACAACAGTTTTTTTGTTAATATTTGAATAATTTTCTATATGCGCAATTTCTCCATGGGAATTTTTGTATAAAAAAAAACAAAAAAAAAAAAAAGAAAAACAAAAAAAAAAGATGAAAAATAAAAAATCAAACAAATGAGTGTAAGTTATAAGAAGAGTAGAAGAGACAAAGAAACCTAAAAGTAAAAGTAAAGAAAGTTTGAATACTTCATGCTTAACGCAACGCAACGCAACACAACGAAACGCAACTCAACTTAACTCATCGCTTTCCAGCATCTTCATTTTGATTGAATATCATCATCTACTTCAGTGTTGAGACTTTACATCAGTTTTATCTTTCTTTATTATTTTTAGTTTCCCCATTTCAATTAAAACCACCAAGCTCAATCACCTTTCATCTAAGTCCGCCCGAATGATGTACATTTCTACTGTTTTTTGCTTGCTATTCCCATTTATGTAATTTATGTTGAAATTCTTGGTTAAATTCTCACAGGTCACAGTGTTAATTCAATAATCAGAGAATCTCATCTTAACTGAAGTCGACAGCACAAGTATTTACAATTAATTTGTTAGTATATCACATTTTATTAACACAACGCATGGTATACGAAATACATTTGTATGCAATAGCTGGTGCGACATCGTTCGCATGGACTTCAGTATTATTATTATTGGTCGACTGTGTTGATTGTGTGCAATGATCTTCTTAAAAGCATTTTAACAAAGTTATTAAACTAATATTAAACAACCTGGTAACTAGTAGAAGGCAATTCTTAACAGCGCAATATGTAAATAAATAATTTTTTTTGCAAACACAAAATAAAACCAAAAACTCTTTTTCAATTAAAAGCTCGCCATGGGCTTAGCCAGGTACAGTAGAGATACGAGGTGTGTTCAAAAAATAAGGTGCATTTTCAAATTTCACGGGCTACGTACTACATTCGACTTTCGATTATTATTATATTTTTTTATGTTGGTACACTCGTCTCGAAGATATGTTCACGGTTTTAGCCATATAACATGTTTAGTTTGTTTGTGAGAGGCACAAAGAAGACAAGTGTTTTGCGTGTTTTGCGTGTTCGGCGATTTTCTGCTATCGAAAAAAAATGGATCAAAGAAGTTGCATCAGATTTTGTGTAAAAAATGGAATTAAGTGCTCAAAAATACTTGAAATGTTAATAGTGGCATACGGTGAGAGTACTTTGAGTCAAAAAAATATTTACAAGTGGTACAAGCTTTTCACAGAAGGTCGAGGAAATGTGAATGACAAAGCTCGCTCTGGACGCCTTCAGCACATCAACAACCGATGAAAATGTTGAGAAAGTGAAGAAAATTGAAAATTGTTATGGAGAATCGTCGAATCACAATTAGAGAAGTTGCTGAGGATGTTGGCATATCGGTTGGCTCATGCCATGCAATCTTTTCGGAAATTTTGGGCATGAAGCGTGTGGCAGCGAAGTTCGTTCCAAAATTGCTGAATTTTGACCAAAAACAATGTCGCATAAGCATCGCTAAGGAATTGTTGAATGACTTCAACGATGATCCAGATTTGCTTAAAAGGGTCATAACTGTATGACGAATCATGGGTATATGGTTATGACATCGAAACCAAAGCCCAATTGTCCCAATGGAAGAGTCCAGGAGAGCCAACACCAAAAAAAGCACGTCAAGTTCGATCAAATGTCAAGGTTTTGCTCACTGTTTTCTTCGATTACCATGGCGTAGTGCATCATGATAATGCACCTGCTCACTCATCTTTGCTTGTGAGAGATTATTTGGACAAAAACAACAAAAACAACACCGTTATCATGCCTCAGCCACCGTATTCACCAGATTTGGCCCCCTGCGACTTTTTCCTGTTCCCAAGATTGAAGAGATCCATGAAAGGACGGCGTTTTGCGACGATTGAGGAGATAAAAACTCGAATCGCTGAGAGAGCTCAATGACATACCAAAAAGTGCATATCAGAACTGCTTCGAGGATTGGAAAAAACGCTGGCACATCTATCTGAGGGGGACTACTTTGAAGGGGATAAAATAGAAAAATAGAAATTGATGAATGAATAAATATTTTTTGAGAAAAATGAAAATTCACCTTATTTTTTGAAAACACCTCGTATATTATTATTTTATTTATTTATTTATTTATAAAAGATTCATACAAACTAAAGCTAAATATGAAGCTATAGCTACGATGGCCTTAAGCTTACTTATTAGTTACTATTTATTTATGAGATTATATACAATGAGTATAGTTTTTTTTTTTTTTTTTTTATAAGAACTTATTTTATTACAATTTATATATCTAGAACTATTAGATTATTATTCATATTATTTTTATTGTTATTCTAAATTGCTTAATTATTTACTTTTATATTTTATTTTATTTTTTTTTTTTAATTTGATTATACAAATGTGATTGTTTTAAAAAATTAATTAGATTAATGATGTTATCGTGGGAAGGGGTGGTTAGGGAGTGTATGGGGTCATAGGAGGGGAAGTGTTGGAGTCTTTAGGAGTTAAAGTGTGGGCAATCAGATAGGATAAGTTGGATGGATAATGTAGCATTTAGGTTACAGTGGTTACAAATATTACTTAGGAGATGTTTGTGGGTTAATTTGGTGTGTCCAAGGCGAAGTCTAATAAATTTACAAATGTCTCGACGATTCAGGAATGGGTCCAAAAAGAGATGTCCGTACTGTTGCAGTGTTTTTTTGGTATTTGTTAATATGTTTGTAATGGGGATTTGTTAGATGCCATATTGCTTTGAATTGGTTTTGAAGAAAAACCCCAATGTATTTTTTAATATCTGTTATGTTGTTATTGGTTGCATAAATTAATGGATATAAGTGCGATTTTTTTTCCAACAATATCCGCTAGCTCATTGTCGGCTAACCACAATGGCCGGGAACCCAGACTATTTTGATTTTAGATGAGTTAGATAAAATGATATTTCTTATGGCTGAGGAGTATGGGTCCGGTTGTCGGTGTTGATTGAGGTTAGGGAGTCTGTGCATATTGCAAAGTTGCCTTTTGCCTGTTTGGCTTGTTGACAAGCAGTGAGAATGGCTGTCATTTCGGCTGTAAAGATTGAGGGAAATCTGGCAGCAGGTGGTGACTGATAATTTCATCTTTTGTGGCTACACTATAAGAAACTCCTCTACTAGACTTGGAACCATTCGTGTACAGAAATTTGTATGAGCTAAAGGAATGTTGCAGTTCTTTATTTTTTATTTTTTTTTTTTTGTATATTTCCGGGGGGGTGTCCTCTTTGTTGGAGGAATGAAGCGATAGGCATAAGTAAGAATTGTTGAAAAGCCAGAGGAGGGATTTTGGATCTCTGTATTTCTAGGGGCAATGGGTAGATTGAACTTCTTACTTATTTGAGGGGACTTTGGGATGCTTTTTCGATTTAACTATTTTTGAGTAAATGTTTTCTGGTGGATGTCATAATAGTTTTGAAGAGGTTGGCAGTTTGAAGGGGAAATCTTATATCTATTGGCATCAAATTAGATTCATAAAGGATATATTATTACTTACTACAATTGTTTTGAAAATAAAGATCGAAGAATAAAAAACCATCAAAATTATTTAGAAATTCTGTACAAAATTAAGTAAAGAGAATGAATAGCAAATAATAGACACTTCAACTCGACTGAAGCGTACACCTAGACGAACATACAAGTGCATGCATGCTCACAGAAACACTAGCAAGTTTTTACCACAAAGTGATCGTGTTGTGGACCCTCGGACTACTAGAAGGGGTACCCCGGGATCCAAATGAAAGTTCTTATTAGAATAACTTTTTTGTTTTTTGTACTATGGACACTATAAGTCCATAGCCACCAACCTTATAAATTTCAAGACCCTCGGACCACTGGCTGAGGCGTGACGAGTATTACAACTTCGGCATATCCAAAGTTAGTCTTTTTTTATATTTTTATAAACGATTTGCCGTCTGCCATAAAACATTCTAACATCTTAATGTACATTCATCATTTCCTGTATCTCCCACTGGAGCATATGGGGTCTCAATAAAGCATTTCTATCTGATCCTGTTTTTTGCTAGCATCTTTAATTCGTTCCACGATTCTCCGCATTCGTCGATTTCTTTTTGTAAGGATCTCCTCCAAGTGGTCTTAGGGCGACCCCTCTTACGGCTTCCTTGGGGGTTCCAGTCAAAAGCTTGTCGGCAAACTTCTTCGGCATCTTTTCGCAATGTGTGGCCTATCCATCTCCATTTTCGTAGTTTCATACAGTTGGCCATAGGTTCCAATTTGCATTTTTTTTTTGTACATTGATGATGTAAAATTATGCTTACCTATTATATTTCTTTTTTCTTGATTCTTTATCAGATGGTGGTACATCAAGAACTATGTCACCCTTTTATGCAAACAAAATGTAATTGTAAAAAGCTGCTTCCACATTAATAATGATCACATTCTAGAACGTGTCACAAAATTCAGTCATCTGGGTGTGTTGATTGATTCAAAGTTGCATTTTGTCACGTATATCTTTTGTATCATCAGTAAAGCAAAACTATTGAGTTCGTTGAAAAGAAATTTTTGATTTTTTCACTGTATAATCTTCTATCGTATTAAAACCTTTTTAAATTAATTTACCTCTCAAAATTATACAGTCATAGAATGAATCTTGGCAGCATGCTTTCTCCATCCTTGCTTGGTACTTAGTATACATTTTAATGTTCCTTTTCGGGTTACAAGGAATTATACTCCTATACATGTTGGTAACACAACCTTCTATCTATTTCTATATTTTCCGCTCAGCTAAAATATAATCTCACTTTAACACAAAGCATTCTATGTTATAAATTAAACAACATAATTTCACTTCTATTGTATAAAACTTGTTTAACCAAACCAGTTGTTTAACAAAACCAACAAACACAAATTTTCCACATATTTGTTAAGAATTGGGCGATTTACAAACGTTAGCAGATCTATTTTGATCTTTTAACTAAAAAGTGGAATCGTTCGTTGTTGTGAAAATGTTGGGAATTTATCGAACAAAATAACGAAATAAGCTTAATAAGCGAAATCATTGAAATAAGCATTTAAACACGAAATAAGCAGAATGCTTAAGCAATAAATATTTCTAAGCTTTGAATAAAACAATAACTGAACACATATAAGTTTGGTAACTGGAAAAAATTGTTGGAACTTGGTCGATGTGCATCATGTAATCAAGACATTCAAACATTTATATTGTTTTTAACAAAATCACATGAATTGTAGAATATTTGCCACCGATTATTTTATCAAACTCATATCGACAAGTTAAAAGAAAGAGGTGCATTTTTATAATTGGGAGAAGGGATGATGAAGTTGCCAAAGAGATGACAAAAGTTCATTGAACAAAATTGCCAATATATCTCATTGATTAATTCTTATAATTTCTTATTCATAAAAATCAACATTATTTATGTAGGTTTTTTGTTTAGTTTTTATTAATATTTAATTTAATTAAGCATTTACCGAGAATTTAGATTTTGATTTATTTTCTTTTACGTCGTTCTCATCCTTTCATCGCTCATTTCCAACGAACTCTTTATGTCGTCTTTGATCGTCGTTGTTGCCTAAGTAGTTTGCTGCTCTTTCTTTCGTAGTTGCTTAGCTACCGTTCGTCGTCGTTGCTTACGTCTTTTTCTATTCTCTTCTTCGTTGGTTGCTTCTTTGATGTTACTCGTTGCTTGTTGATCTGCACTTGCAGATCTCCTACCATCCCACATTTATGTGCCAATCCAACCTAACTCACTCTCTCCCTGAGCTGAAGGCCTTTGTTGCTATTGCTGCTCATATTAATAACTAAATTATTATTTGTAATTATAATCGTAGTTCTATATAAATAAAAAATAATTTTTTTTTTTTTTTTTATTGGTTTTTTTATTTCCATGTTTTTGTTCATGTCAATAAATATAAAATAAAATGTATATTAATATAAAAATAAACATGAATACTTTGTATTTGACTGCAAGAATTTTTTGAAATTTATCAAAATATAAGTTATTCTTGTGAATGTTTCAATTTTCTCCTTGAAATGAATTTAGTTGCTTTAAATTTAGTTAAGTTTCGTGGGCCAAGACTAATTTTGGACAATTCTGGTGTGTGTAAAAATATCTTTATCCCGATCTCAAATGGAGAGTGATGTACTTAGGAGCAGCAGCCATATTATATTACTTGTTTTATATTCTGGTCGACTTATTCAAATCTTCAAAACCTCTGAAATTGAGCAGCGCTGAATCAGATTGCTTGCTGGTTTAGAAAGAAGTGTTAGCTGTTGTCTTTGTATCCTTCGTATCATCATTGAGCAATCGATTAAGATATGCTAAGATATTAATAAAAGTATTTCCATTATTTGTAACGCTTTCAATTTAGTTAAGTTTCATGGGTCAAGACTAATTTTGGACAATTCTGGTATGTGTAAAAATATCTTTATCCCGATCTCAAATGGAGAGTGATGTACTTAGGAGCAGCAGCCATATTATATTACTTGTTTTATATTCTGGTCGACTTATTCAAATCTTCAAAACCTCTGAAATTGAGCAGCGCTGAATCAGATTGCTTGCTGGTTTAGAAAGAAGTGTTAGCTGTTGTCTTTGTATCCTTCGTATCATCATTGAGCAATCGATTAAGATATGCTAAGATATTAATAAAAGTATTTCCATTATTTGTAACGCTTTCAATTTAGTTAAGTTTCATGGGTCAAGACTAATTTTGGACAATTCTGGTATGTGTAAAAATATCTTTATCCCGATCTCAAATGGAGAGTGCAAATCGATAATGCGCTTGGAGATTTTTGATATCCTTAGGAACAGCAGCCATATTATATTACCACTTTTATATTCTGGTCTTCAAAACTCTGAAATTGAGCAGCGCTGAATCAGATTGCTTGCTGGTTTAGAAAGAAGTGATGAATGATTTCGGAATTTATTTAACAGATTTTGAGACTTTTGTTATGAAGAAAGTCATAGGTAGATGTGATTGTAATATTTGATTGGCAGAACGAACGAATCAATGATATTATTGTTACTTTTGTTATTGTTGAAGCTTGAGTTGAGTGATATTTGTACGACCTTGAATGACATTGAAGACTTTTGTTATTGTTGAAGCTTGAGTTGAGTGATATTTGTACGACCTTGAATGACATTAAAGAATTTTGTTATTGTTGAAGCTTGAGTTGAATGATATTTGTACGACCTTGAATGACATTGAAGACTTTTGTTATTGTTGAAGCTTGAGTTGTGTGATATTTGTACGACTTAGTAAGAGCGTCATTAACTTTAATGACGCCGTAAGCGATAATCATGACATACAACATAGTATAGCAATTCATACTTCAACTTTGTCGACAAATAATTTGATTTACCAGGTCCATCATAGAACTGTGTATAATCGAACTTTTTGAAATCAATCAGAGACATTAAACGTTGTGTATAATTATTCCAAAATGGAATTATATTGTCGCCTTTAAGTGGTTCGTCGTAGTCAAAATCCGGAACATCCATTATTCTAAAATTGTCATTCAATTTATCCAAATCAATAACGACATCATTAAGCTCAATTGTTTCCAAGAACTTATCAATCACACCAAAACGAACGGATTCCGCAATACGTCCAGCTATCAAAATGACATAATGATAAAACACATTAGGCGATAAGTCATAAATAGCAACATTTGTATAGAATTCCGGTTCTAAGTACTTTTTTTGGAATATCTGAAACAGATTAGGTTATAATTATGAGTAATAATAAATAAATAATTGTCATAAATAGTTTTACTTACACTTCCAAAACTGGAAATCACAGTTTCATTACACAAAAAATGACCCAACTCATAATATTTTAGTATCTCCTTAATCTCCATATTTTCTGATCTTTTTTTTAACATTCGAACAGAATCGAATATTAAGGATGTTTCCATTAAATATTTATTGGCAACTATCAATAAATCTTTTAATGTTTCATTATCACATTCTTCCAATAATGAAAAATCATAAGTATAGACGTAGGCTTTGAACTTCTCAAATATCTCAGGTTTTATATCCTCAAGTATAACCTCATTTGTTTGTGCTTCTTTGTAATCGTGCTCAAATAACATGTGACGAAAGACATCAGAAGCACAAGCAAAGAGTACTTTGTGACATTCATAAGTTTTTGTTCCGTTGTTGTCCTTAATTATAAATTTACAGTCGCATTCTTCTTCACTATATAATTTAAGCAACGCCTGCATTTTGCTTATTGTAATCAAAATCAAAATATTGTAAATTTTGAATTCTATAAAAATATAGAAATAATGATAAATATAAAAATATTTAAAATAAAATATATACATTTATATCATTATAAAGTTTATAAAATACAAATAATCTTACTCTAATTTAGTTATTTATGGAGTTTTATTCCCAAACAGATAAATTGTTTTATCTGAACAATTGCTATGAAAAAATCTTATATCAGAATGCCTTTTGAAATTATATTCACAGGTATCAAAACTGAAAAACAAAATTCAAAATTGTCTAAAGGATAAAAAAAAAAAATAAATAAAAATAAAATATTTTATTTAATTTTTTAAATATTTTAATAAAATAATAAAAGATTCTGTGTTTATATAAATAATTAACTGATAAATAGATTTCTTACCGGTGATTTCGATCTGTCCAATTAGACTTGAGGATTATTGAAGCTTGACCAAACCTTCAATAAAAAACACAACCAGAATTGCACTCCACGTCTTATTTGCCTAGAATAATAAACTAAAATATACATATATTATAATATTTTTATATATTTAATAGTATTTTATATATTTTATATATTTTAAATGCAAGAAGAAACTAATATTCGAAAGAGTTTTTGTTATGGGCTAAAATGCATCCAAATTTCCTTTAATTTCTTTTTGTTATATTCAATTAGTTGAAATATTATTTCCTTTGGTAATCACAACAAACTGTGACAATTATTTTATTATAAGAATAAGAAGATTCAGCAAATGTTTCAACACAAGTAAGAAATGAAACAAATACTAGATTCTTTGATGCTTTAAAATTCAAGAAATGACAAATAAATGTAACCAAATTTCTTCAATAATAATACAATATAATTATAAAGATTCCTTGTTTTAAAAAAAAAAAAATTATCGGATTAATTAATGATTCTTTTTATATTTCTTATGCGTCCATTCGTCGAGTTTTCGTATAAAAAACGACTAACTTTCGCTATGCCAATGTTTTAATACTGTTCACGCCCCAGCTAGTGGTACGAGGTTTTTGAATTTCATAAGCTTGGTGGCTATGGATTAGACACTTATAGTGTCCAAATTTTAAGTCGATAGTACAGAAACCAAAAAAGTTTTTCTAATAAGAACTTTCATTTGGATCCCGGTTTGTATGGGGGGTACCCCTCCTAGTTGTCCGAGGGTCTTGAAACTTTCATGGTTTATGGATATGGGTCAGAGACTTATAAGAGTTCAAATTTCAGTTCAATAAGTGAAAAAACAAAAAACTTTTTTTATTAAGAACTTTAATTTAAAAGGCGGTTTGTATGGGAGGTACCCCTCCTTGTAACCCTAGGATCATGAAATTTTTATGGTTTGTGGATATGAGAAACATTTAGTGTCCAAATTTCAGTTTGATACATGAAAAACAAAAAACTTTTTCTAATAAGAACATTAATTTAAAAAGGGGTTTGTATGGGAGGTACTCCCCCTAGTGATCCGATTCGGCTGATTCACGAACTTTGGTAAAAAGAAAACCTATGTACAAAATTTCAGCTCTCTAGATCAAACTCTGAAGGACGAGGAGTGCGAACAGATGGACAGACAGACAGACGGACATGGCTAAATCAACTCTTCTCATCGAGCTGATCACAAATATATATACTTTATGTGGTCTGCGATGTCTCCTTCTGTGTGTTACAAACTTCATGACAAAGAATAAATATTGAATTGTTTCTGTTCAGAAACAATTCCTGTTGCGTGCCCTTCGTGGCCTAATAGGCTCCTTCTTATTGGTCTTCCATCATTGGAGCATTGAAGGATTACTTTAGGGATTAACTTTCTTCATAAGCTCATAGTTGAGGCAATTGATTCTTCTGTTTAACTTTTGTATCCTTAATCATTCAACCAGAAATTTCGTCCCTTTAGCATTGAATATATGCATTACTAACTATGCCCTACAAGAAACTTTCCAAATTTTATGCACATCACATTCTCTTGGCTGAGATCTCGCCCCCCATCGATTAATACCATTGTCCTTCCCTGTCTACGGGAGTCATGATCACACTGCAGGTGGGATGTCCTCGTATTAGTTCATCTATCCTGACTGCATTATTGTAGTTTAGATGTCTCTAATCACACATGACTGTAAGTAAAGGCATAGCTCGCTATTTTGCAAATAACTTGGTCAGAGGTTGATTTTTAATTAAATAAAATTAATTCAAGTTTAATTATAAATATTATAATTTTATTTTTAAATTGAGAATAATTTTTTAAGTTGATAGTAATTTGTCATAAATAATTAAATAAATAATAGTATTTGATAGCAAGAAAAAAAGGACGCATCGCATCCCTCCATAGACTATCCAATGCAAATTTTAATAGTGGAAGAGAATTGAATATATTTGAAGATATTTAACTATTAAAAAAGAGTTGTGTCAATCAACTAGAAGATTTATCGAATGAGATTAAATATTGATGGCAGATTGACAAATGTTGGGAAGCGTTTGCATGCAATATGAAAATTTGTCGAATAATGCCAAGCAATCCAACCAATCTTACTTCTTGTTGCAATTTATGACTTTTGCTTGGCATCAAAATTATTATGCCAACTAAATATAAATGTATAAACTACTTCTTAGTTGTGACTGACATAGGATTATGTTTAAAAACCCTTGAAATATTTATTTCATA
This sequence comes from Amiota mariae, assembly GCA_035041805.1. Taxonomy (NCBI): domain Eukaryota; kingdom Metazoa; phylum Arthropoda; class Insecta; order Diptera; family Drosophilidae; genus Amiota; species Amiota mariae. The sequence goes on from JAWNKV010000699.1 coordinate 100,687, forward strand.
ATTACAGAAAATTTTATTTTATCGTTTGGCAATGGAAATGAAATCTGATTTGATCTGCTATGAGATGTGATGTGGTATCATGTAATGAAAAAAGATAAAAATTATCTTTCATTCTTTCTTTAAGGTCACCAACCAATCAACCCTTTGGCCTGCGTCGTGACTAAAGAAATTCTATTATACGACATACTTAAGGCATCTTAACTTTTATTGTATAATATAGATGAGCATGTGAAAAGTCGCACACTCACCTACATAATTATACATAAATACATACATACATAGGACTCAGGCACAGTCTTTCATGCATGTACACAAAGTAAGTAAACGAAGGAAACTTTCTTTTACTTTCAACAGCAATGTGTGCCACCTTCGGGTATCCAACAATTGTTTCGCTCAAAGGCTTGACAACAAGCAACCCGAAAAATATATTGTACGATGCATGTACAAGAAAGCAATAAACGAAAAAAAAAATGACTGAAAAAAGGATATGAAGATGGGAGAAGACAAACAAAAAGGAAATAAAGTATAAGAGCAAAAAATTTGAAACTCAAAAGAATTAAAACCACAAATGTTGCTCACATCATGTAAAATTAGCAAGCGCAAAAATATTTAAAAAAAAAAAAAAGAAATTTACAAGAAAAACGATAAAATTGAGGGGGTGAGAGTGGAGAGGGGAAATGGTGACATGGTGAAAATGTCATGGAATGGAAGGACCTCGTATTTTACCATAAAGTAAAAAGAAAACAGTAAGAGAAAAAGTATTTGAAGCAGAAGCGAAATAACGAAAAAGTTCTTGTATTCAACATTTGGTTGGCATTAGATGAAGAGGCAGCTACATGTAGTACGAGTATGTACCGAGTAGTAGTAGAAGCAAATGAAGGAAAGAAGGCTTGAAAATTTTATAAACTTAAGAATTTGAATTTTCGTTTTATTTGAAGAAATCAGAAGAAGACTCGGAGAGCATGGAAGGGCAGGGCAGAGCAGGGCAGGGCAAATGACGAGCTGTTAGCAACCGCAGGAAAGAATCCTATATGAAGTTGCTACTTTGCCTAGTTGAAAAATTAACCACATTGCCGCATTGCCGCATGACATACTACAACATGAGTGTCTAACCCATCATAAGCAATTTTTTTCTTTTTATTTTTAGTTGAAGCTAATTTAACCTTATAACCGCCGCCCTCATGTTTACATACACGTATATCTCAGTGTTATCATCAACCATCTGCACCTCCTACCACATGTGACAAACATTGGATGGATGTTGGATTGTTGTTGAAGTCAAGCAAGCAAGTCGCAAGCATAAGATGAGGAACCACGCATTAAATGAGTAACAAACAACAAACGAACATGAAGAAAGAAAAGAAGCCAAGTACATACTCGTCTAAAGACACAATCAATGGGATACAAGCGGGAACAACAAAGAACTGGAAGGAAAAAAGATTCAAGAACGAAGGAGTTTTGTTGGCATTTTCTTCCCGTTTGTGATTATTTCGAAATTAATTTAAATTATTTTTAGCATTCTAGAGAACAGAGTAGAGTAGATGATATTCGTATGTCGTATATATGTACATACTTATGTAGTAGATATGGGTGATGGTGGATGAAGAGATGGCAAAAGGATGATTTCTTGTGGTTTTTTGTAGTACACAAAAAACTTTTCTTTCTTTCTTTATTTCCTTCTTACATTCTCCTCTCTTTTCAAAACGGAAGCATTCACAAGCAGAAATTGCGTATACGCCATGTGTTCATATGAGAATGTGTGTGTGTATGTGTGTGTGTGTGTGTGGTATAGAAAAACAAAACAAGAATTAAAAAAAAAAAAAAAAAAATAAAAAATTAAAGCAAAACAATAAAAAAAATAGAAGAATATAAGATGTAAAAGAAGAGTAAGAGAGCAAAATTTTCAACTAAGTTTATAATTAATTAGCATGCAAGGATGTGTCTTTTGCACGAAAACACTCAAGGGATTTGATTCTTCTTTTTCTTTCAAACAATTTCATTTAAAATTTCTATGAAATTTTCTTAGCAGATAAGTTATTTCAAAATTATTCATTTACTATTACAACATCATACTTATTTAATCAAATATGAAGAGAGAAAAAACACTCTTACAGATATAGAAATTTCTACTACAACTTTTTTAGAGAATAAATCTAAAATACTACAGATAAATGATTCTCATTCATTCTGACATCTATCATGTACTTCTTATGTATTTTGAGTCATTGATTTTATTAAATAACAAAAAAATATGATAAAATTTTATTGAGACCATTTCTTGAGATTTGTTGGACAAATAAAAAAAATAAAATTAATAATAATAATTCATAAATTTTATTAATAAATATTATAATTTATTAGTGAACTGAAATCTTAATCTCAATAAACCCATACAGCAGCATTGTTTTGTTGTACCTGTTGCTGAAGGTTCGTTGGTTGGTTGATTGACAATGATTTTAAACTGACAAATGAACGAATCTCAATTGTTTGGCAAAAACAAACCCTATTTCCTAAACAAAGCCACACACAATATTTCTCTGAACCAATCAAGCTGCATTTCTACATACACTTATTCGTTGTTTAACAAACTAGATACAACACACATATGTATCTAGATACATACACCTACATAACCTATAAGCGCACTTACATGATGAAAAATACATACATAACTATACGAACCAACTAAAACAGCAACATCAACATCAACAACAACAACAACAATAACAACAACAACTACTACTACATAACAACTACTATGCAGCATGTGAAAAACATATTTTCTATGAATAAATATCTATGCATAGTCATTGCATGTGTGTAAGTGAGTGGTGTAGCGGCCTATTAGAGTCCATCTATGCCTACAACACTAAACATTGCACAACAAATGGGCGAGCAAGGCGCTACTTTGCAACATTCTCATTGGTTGTTGAATCGCACACAGATACACGCACACATAGAAAACAAACGCACACACACGAAGTGAACGGCATACGACGAAAGCCAATCACACTATCGCAAATAATTTAAACAAATCTAGGACACCGACGACGATGACGACGACGACATCAACATCATCATCATCATCATCATCATCATCACCATCACAATCATACATGACAGAGCATTAAACATACATAGATACACACACACACATACACACACACACAAACATACACTACATACACTAACATACGATTTAATGTTCACAAAATTAAATGAGAGAATGAGAATGGTGGAAATCACTAAATGAGCAGATGAATGAATGAATAACGAACGAGCAAACGAACGAAGGACCGAAACCCTAACAACAACAACAACAACAGCAACAACAACAGCAACAGCAACAACAACACCAACAATAGCAACATCAACAGCAACAACAACAACAGCAAAAACAATGAGAGAAAGGCGTACACGGAACCGAAAAGAACCGACAAAGCAATCAGCCGACCGAGCGACCAACCGACCGAAAGACCATAAGACCGACCGACCGACCGACCAAACTGCGTACTCAACTTCTCAAAAGTACACTCCCATCTCTATTTTAACTATAACAGCAGCAACAACTACAATAACTACAATAACTACAACAACAACAACAACTAAAACAACAACAGCAACAACAACAACAGCAACAACAACAACGACAAGAACAAATTACTACAACCACATTGTAAACTCACACATAAGCTTATACAAATATTACTAACAGACACACACACACACAAATACACTTACTTAGACCACACACACACACACACACACACACACACACAAAACACTTAGAACACATGCAATGCCAAAGAGCAAAAGGATTCAGTTTACTTTTGTTCGTACGTGCTTACGAAACTCACTCACTCACACATCCATACATATATTTATTTCTTACCAACTATGTTTGTATACCATAGAAAGAGACAGAGACAAAGGCTGATAGAGAGAGAGAGAGAGAGAGATAGAGAGAGAGTAATACAAAGATAGCGAGAGAGAGAGAGAGAGGGAGTGAGAGTGAGTCAGAGAGAAAGAACAAGAGCAAGTAAAGAGCATAAATGAAAAATCGAGTGAGCCTAGAACATGATGATGTTATACTTGTACTAGTAGCATTGTTTTGGTATTCCTCAGTCAAATCAAGTTCATTTCATTTCATTTCAGTTCAGTTGAGATGAGATGAAATGCTACGCAATGCTATGAATTGAGTTGAATTGAGTTGAGTTGACGAAATTGATGAGCACAAACTTGCTCTTCTCTTTACTGTTATCAAGAATTTTTTTGTTTGTAGTTGTTGTTGTTGTTGTTGTTTGGTCTGATTAGACCAGCACCTAAAAATCATACAAAACTTTCAAAGCCGAAGTTTGAATGCCACGATGTCACGATGATGCGACAATGACTACGATGACGACGACAACGACGACGACGATGGCAAGCGAATATGACTTGGCCAAGAGCGTGGTAGGAGAATAGGATGAGGAACTTAGGCCAACCAAAGCGTATTGTTGAAAATGCAACAAAATTTTCAGTGGCAATCTAAAACCTCATTGGCAGCATTTAGCCACACTTGGATTGGTCTACGATGATTTGTGATTTGCTAGCGCACACAAATGCACATGACTTAGATATAAATAGATAGATAGATAGATAGATAAATAAATATACATATAGTAATAGCTACTAAGTACATAGGGTTGTCAACTCTAAATATTGTATATATGTATGTATTTATATTGAATAACTGTAGCGTGTATACTTAATATATTATATACAATATAATAATAATACGTATACGTGATAAATTTATACTTTTACTATACTAATACTCACATATTATAAGGAGGATAGATTTGTTTGTTTGTTTATTTATTTGTAATTAATAAACTCAAAAACTAATGAATTGATTTTTAAAAATTCCTTCAGCTATAAAAACCTTCATTATCAACGAGTAACATATAACTTAAATAACTTTATATAATTAAAAAAAAAAAAAAAAATAGAGATGCCTACAATAACTGAATATGCACAAGAGTATTGCGCTTTTCGTTCTTTTCTTTCTGTTGACGGAGATTTGTTGAGATGGGAAACATGTGAAAGCGGGGGTCATTAGATGGAGATTATAATTGCAATTCAGAGAGAATATTGTGATGCTAAGAAAGGAAACAATCCATGAGAAGCAGAGACGGGTTTGTCTACTTAATAATAAATATGAAATACAAATTAATCACATACATTAGATATAATATTTTTTTTTCTTATTTATATATATATTTTTTTTTTTATTAAATTATTTTAATATTTAATGCAGTTGTTCTGCATGACACATTTTCATGTTAGATTCCTCTTAGAACGAGATCATGAGGAATAATTTATAATAAATTGAAATCAAATATTCACTTTTATATTTTATTTCAACTATATTTCATTTTCTATATTTTATTGAATAGAAAAATTTGATAGATAATTGCAAATAAAAATTTTATTTTAATTGCAATTAAATAGATAATTTGACAAATTGTAACATGATATCTTCATTATGCAAAGCATTCTGTACCCAACAGTCTGCATTCAGGTTGCCTTCAGGTTTTGTGCCAATAACCCTTTAGTCTCCTAACATCTACACTTCTCATCTCTCTATGGTTGCACTGGCTACATTTTTGTTGATGTTACAGAGTGTTTTTACTTTGGGTTATTAACAACTGACATTTATGCTTTCGAAACCCTTCATGAGTATTTTACTAGGAAACTAACGGAAAGCCATATTTAAGCCACCCTACTGCCACTATGCTAATATTCCCTGGGACACAAATTTTTAAATATCTGGGAATTGTCTTAGACCCTAAAAGTATTTTTAAATATAAACGAGTATCATCATCAATAATAAAGTAAACTGCTTCATTAGTATTTTGTACTTCCTTACAAGCAGAAACTTTCGCTTGAATATTGAAAACAAAATGTATCTCAAGCAATAATATTCTAAGGAGCCCCCAGTTTGGGCTAATATTGCTCCAAGAAATTTAAAAAAAAGCTACATGTTATGCAAAGAAAATTTCTTTAAATTAATTTTGGTCTACCATGGCACCACTTTATCAACGACTTGCATAGGCAAGGCAATGGTCCAATTAAATCAGAATGCTTTAATGCTTTACTAATTCACACAACAATGAAATTATTTTACATTATAAATTTTAGGTTTTGGTTTTAAGATGTCAACACCAAAGTCTCTCTTTAATTTAATATTTCATAAGCAGAAAAAAAATGCAATGAATTGAATATCTTCATTCGCACGGGTTGCATCCAACCGAATTTGAGTGCCTTTTTACAGTTTCCATTTTCCAAATATAAATTGCTGAAAACATTTGTTATTTATTTCAATTATTTATGCTATGTTATGACTTAATTGCACATTATTATCTTTGTGTCTATATAATACAATCAATTTCAATCTACTTAAATGCATTAGATATGTTTTTTTTTCTATCTTTTACATATTCGCAAAATTTCATTCTAATCAGATGAAAAGTATGGCTGTTTTAGTTGATTTTGTGTAGTATAATTTTAGGGGTTGTTTGAATATATTGGATCTCGTGAACGGTAACACATATCGAGACCAAAACTATTATATGTTCAGCGCATTGCATACAAACAAACAGAACACTAATTTTTATATAGTAAATAATAAGAAGATAATACTATACATTATTATATCAGTTTTTGTTTACAAAGTTTCATCATAATTGATTTGTTTGCCAAGCAAAAAGGAAAACATGGACTTGTAATAAGAAAACCTTCAACATATGAAAATTATATATTTATTCTTAAATTTCTTATGTATTCAAACGTTAATTGATAGCTTAACAACATAAAAGGAATAAATAGAATGTGAAGAAAATTAACTAGGAAAATATTAAATGATTTTGAGACAAATAAAAAAAAAAAAAGCAAGACTATGGTAATAAGCGAATTCATGGAATAAGCTAAGAAGGAGGAAAAGTTGACTACTCATGAGAATTTATTTCATTACTGATGGGATTACAATAGGCTAAGTAGATGCTTGCCAATTATTAAGAAATGGTAAAGCAATTAATTTCAGCAATAATCTACATTTCTCATAGTAAAAAGAGGAAATTATTTAATAATTTTGATATAAAATATATTAAAAAATTGGGTTATAAAAGAGAAGTTCATGATTTATTGGGTTTTACTTGGTTTGCCTAAGCCTTTTCTCAACGCACACACACACAGAGAGAGAGAGAGAGAGAGAGAGAGAGAGAGAGAGAGAGAGAGAGAGAGAGAATGAGAGAGAGAGAGAGACTAATGTGAATTAAAAAATATAAAGGAAATCTATATATATAGATATTTTTTCTGTGTTAAAATATGTCATTCAATTCTAACTTAAGTGTCTTAGTTTATGTATGATATACATACATAATAGAGGTATGCATGAATGCATTCAAAATTATAGTTTATGGTACCCATGCTCAAATGAATGAATGAATTTGACATCTATCAATTTTAATGAATTTGAATGAATGGATGGATGTTATTCAGTGAATTTATTCAAACGAAGTAGCACCGAATTTATTTTTTTTATTTTGTGCTGTAAAAAGAAGACTTTTCTCATGTCTTCGTATTCATTTATTTGTTAAAACCATTCACTTATATGTGGGTATGCTTCTGTGCTGTAGTCGACTTGACCGCTAATAAATGCCACTTATAAACACAGAAAAGTATTTACCTTTCTACTTACTAATTGAATTCAAATATATTTGATACTTTGTGATAATTAAATAAATCAACAATAGAATCAATGCCAAATATGAAAGATCTTTTCTTAATGACATACAAAGTTTCATTGAATTATTTGACAACTCTGTAGCACCAACATACATTAACAATTTACACACAATACACAATATACAATACTTGTACTGTAGTATATAGTACAATATAATATTGTACATACATGGATGGTATATGTATCATTTTCTGATTCCATTTCCGTAATTTTATTTTATTTTTTGGGTTATTTTTCATTTTATTCATCATCATCTTTGTCATGATCATCATCATCATCATCATCATCGTCATCATTCTCATTATCATTATCTCTCTCTCTCTCATCTTCTTCTTGTTGTTTTCTTTATTTTTTTGTATTTACTGTCTTCTTATATATTCCATTTATATTTTTTTTTGTTTTTGTTGCTTTTTGATACTTTTCATTTTTAAACAATGTCGATGTTCTTATTCTTGTTGTTGTTCTTGTTGTTGTTGTTGTTGTTGTTGTTAATTCATAAACATTCTATGCGTGTCTTGAAATAAACTCAAGCATTTACCACTAATACCAACCATGTATCTACATACATACATATAATCATGCACACATTTCCACACATTTCCACATAGTAGATGGTAACCCTATGGTAAGACTTTATATGTATGTAGCAGTTATATGGAGGAGCTATGGAGGAGTGATAAGGTGGTGGGGTTGGGGTTGGGGTGGAAGGTAGATATAGCAGAGAGCTATGAAGGCGCTATGAAGGAACGCTTCATGAGCATAAAGCAGAATTTAATATACGTAAATGTATTTATGATAATGCAAAAAAGAATTACGTTAATGTTAATGCAAAACTGTTACGACAACAACATCCACAATAAGTTGAAGTAAAAATCGAGAAAAAGAATAAAAGAAAGAAAGTAACAAAAACAAGAACAAGAACAAGAACAGAAAAGAGAAAAAACAATATGAAATAGATAAAGGAAAAGGAAAAGGGAAACATGAACATGAACATGAAGAATAAGTACCACAATACAATGATGATGACTCTCTCGATAAGATGATGGGATGGATAGTATGTAAGGATAGAATGGAATAGAATGGCATGGCATGGCATGGCATGGCATGGCATTGATGTTTAAAGCACATTTTGTTGCAGACCATCACCATCACCACCATAACAATATTGGGTCTGTAATATACAGAACCAGAAAGCCATACAGACAGACAAAGAGATGGACAGACAGGCAGACAGACAGACAGACAGACAGACAGACAGCTAGTGAGTTAGTGAGTCTGTGAGTGAATGAGTGAGTGAGTGAAAGGCGAAAAACGAGTGTGGTTAGGAAAAAGCAATGTAGGAAAGACATAATGTTATCATAAAAGCAGCAGATAAATTACCCAAAGACAAAACTCGTAAAGGCAAAATGTTTCATTCTATTAAAAATTTTTATTGCAAATTTGTAATTTACAATTTGCATTTTTTCTTCTTCTTCTTCTTTTTCCTATTTTCCCTTCCTCCTCCCGTCCTCCACCTAACCAACATAACTTTATCTGTATATGGTGGTCTTATATTTTGTTTTTTTTTTTTATTTTTTTTTTTTGTCTGTTTTTCATTTATTTATTTATTTATTATTTTATTTTTATGCGTCAGTTTCAATGTTGTTTCATGCCTTCTTCATTGTTTGCTGTTTCCATTGCCTATAACTAAGTGACTGTTGCTCTTCGCTTCACATTTTATGACCATTTTTCTTTTATTTTATTTTAATAAGAAAAACACAAAAACAAAACAAAACAAAACAAAACAAAACAAAAAATCAAGAACAAAAAGGATATATAGGAAAAATATTATAGAACATTGTCATCATCATCATCATTATCATCATTGTCATCATTGCCATTGTAATCATTTTGAAGGCATAAAAATGCAACACATACTCGCATAGGCAGCAAATATCTAAGATGAGATACTATAAAGTAAGATCATGTAATTTCTTTCTAATAAGCAAAGGAAAATGTGAATGTGATGTGATGTGATGTGATGTGACGACAACAACAACATTGATAAAGAAGTTACATCAGCATAGGATACAAAACAGGATACTGACATCGTTACCATTATCAATGATTGCAGAAAGGACTATTGAATGTTCACTTTTATACGTTTTTGTATGTTTCAATACATTTTTAGTTCATTTCATTTCAGTTCAATTCAGATCGGTTTGGTTCAGTTCAGTTCAGTTCAGTTCAGTTTGATTTGGCTTGGTTTGTATCCTTTGTGTCCTTAGGCTAAAAAAAAGTTTCTCATTTTTATATTTAAGGAGCCACAAGAATTTTAATAACATGTCATAAAAATATGAATGTAGTAAGTATTTTCCGCCTACATTTTGACTATAAAACGAGCAGAAAACAAAAACCAAAAGAATAAGGATGAGATGAGATGAGATGAATAAGAAAGTCATTACATGACGATGACATCCTGTATTCTGATACCTTCGACAACAGTCCAACCACATTCAAACGAACAACCAAGCAACCAACTTTAAGTGTCTTTATACGGTTCACTTGGTCATATGCTCGTAAATTGACTGAAAACGAAAACGAAACCGAAACAGGAGGCACCACTGACTATTGTATACTGACTAAAACGAATGAGTTTTCATCTATTACAATTCTTCCTCACTCCCTGCTTCCCTGTTTCGCCACTTTCCATCTGGTTATCTTATGGACTCAACAGAAAGAACTGAACGAGTGGTAAGATGAAGCCTTACAAAATTGCATCAGCCTAATATTTTTTTTTTTTTGTTTTTTTTTTTGTCATTTTGGTTATAATATTTTTTCCCTCTTAAATCCCATTTTCCAAAATTTTCTTTTTATTTTTGTATTACATATTGATCTTTTAGTTGCCATAATCAGACATGCGAAGTACATTATTTGTACTGGGAACAGTTCACATGGGAACAATTCCTCTTTGTCGAACATTCTCACACACTCACTACTTATATTAACATGCAACTTCAGTTGGCTTCAGTTGACTTCAGTTAACTTAATTTTGTTTTTTATAGACTCTTTCGTCGTCATTGTAGTCATCATTCTCTGTTGATATTTTTTGGACTTTATTATCCGCAACATTCACATGATGACAATAGGTGCAATGGCATAGCAAATTCTGCCTACTCCCCCAAATGGGCCTCTGCATATTTTGCTGCCACCACATTGTTGTTATTGTGTCGAGTAATGAGGCAGAATGTTTTATTACTTGATGAAGAGATGACGATTTCTTTTATTTTAGATAAACAAAAATGAGTTTATTTTTTATAGCGACGACGACGACGACGACGACGATGACGATGACGATGACTTCATAACTTCACTCCTGCGCTATATTAAACATATTTTGAAGTAATCTTTTATTTTATTTTATTTTTTGTTATTTATAAAGGTAAATTTATTCTATTTTATAGTCATCTTTGTATGCTTATAATAAATATTATATAATATATTACGTAAGTATATACGCACATTGAGAAATTCATTCAATTCTGGGAATATTTTATTGTAAAACGACAAATTAATGATGAGTTTAGTTTGGACAGAAAATAAAAACTAAGTATATTTGTTCACTCAAAGTTTTTTCACAATTTATTATTTGAATTAAACAATAAATGTATTCACATTTCGATATCAAAGCAAAGTCATATTTTAACTGTTCACATTAGTGTGAAATATTTTCATATTTTAGATTTGAATCTTGTTGAAATCGATAAGTGAATAAATTGGATAAGTTTATATGGAATAAAGGAAAATGGACTCTTTCTCAATGCATTTATGATTCTATTTAAGTAAGTGGAATTGCTAAAAAAAATCAAGATGCTTAATGAGCTTGGGAGCAACAATATCGACTTGCACTGGTGCTGCTCCGCTTGCGCTTACTGTCAGTGGAAGCAGCAAACAAAAGCCCATAACTTCACTTGCCAAACAGAAGCTGACATGAAGCTGAGATGCAAGTCAACTAGAAATCACTTGCAATTGACTGCCAATGAAGGCAAAAAATGTGCTTTGATTCCAAAATTTACATAACTATAATGATAGACATTGAGGTCCATGATATAACACAAATCTTTCTTATTATGTCCTTTGAGTCAGTCAGCAAAACTCATGGTTATAAATAATATACTGTACCGGGAATTATCGATTTAAATCTGGCGGGGTAATTTAGGCAGGTAAATTTCAAACTTTTCCTAGGTTGGTACAACTGTCGTTAATTACTATGCCAAGTTTGAGCGGGATCTGTCAACCAGTTTGTTTACAGCAGTTGGTTAAGTAAGTCGATGTCAATAGTGCGTGCCGATTTTTTACTATGGGTGATTTCGTTGAACAAAGAATTTGTTTAAAGTTTTGCGTCGCGAATGAATTTTCGTGTGCCGATGCATTGAGAATGTTACAAAAGGCCTTTGGCAATAATGCTCTATCGAAAACTCGGGCATATGAGTGGTACAAAGCCTTCAAAGACGGTCGTGAAGTGGTCGAAGACTTGCCTCGTTCCGGACGCCCATCGACGGTTTCTACCGACGATAACGTCGATAAAATTAAGGAAATGGTGCTCGAAAACCGTCATACCAGCTTGAGAGAGATAGCACATGAGCTCAACATATCCCACGTGTCAGCACGTACGATTTTGATTGATATTTTGGGCATGAGAAAGGTGGCCGCGCGACTGGTGCCAAAAGAGCTGAATTTTCTTCAAAAAGCTACGATTGTGAAGGATTTTCTCGCCAAAAACTCAACTAACATCATTGAACAACCACCGTATTCGCCTGATTTGGCCCCCTGTGACTTTTTCCTTTTTCCAAAACTAAAATTGCCGCTTCGTGGCATCCGTTTTGAGTCCATTGAAGCCATAAAACAAAATTCGGCGCGTGAACTGAAGGCCATCCCGGAAAGCGCCTATAAAAAATGTTTCGATGATTGGAAATGCCGTTGGCGACCCAATATATTTGGATGATTAAAGGTAAAAATGTTGTTTTATTTATAAATTCCCGGTACGTTTTTGACAGAATGTACATTGTAATTCCCATGTAATCTTCAGCAAGATATCATGTGAAATCCTTCAGAATAGTTTAGTTAGTTTTTCAATGGACATTCAAGACTTGGACTTTGAACTTCAAACACAAACCAAATATCTAAGTTGTTCCCTTGTACCAGTAAACAAATCTTAGAAATACAAAGGGCTTAGATCAGTAAACGTTCGTCATTTCTGCATATCTTTGTGTAAGGCAATAGGGGAGAACAGTGGTTCTTAAACTATGGTTCTTGATATCATTGATACCAAATTAACTTTTCATTTATAAATTTTCAATGTTTTTTAGATTGATTTGTAATTTTACATATCATTTAAAGTGTATAAAATAATAAATTATTGCTTATTTCATAAAATCGAATAAGGGAAAACATAAAAACAAAAGCCAAAATGCAATCATCTTCACCAGTATCTTCCCCCACCAATAAAAAGGCTACCACGGCAGTTGTCAATTTTGCATTTATTTATTTTGATCGTTTTATTTAAAGTTAATTTTATCTGCTGTTTGATGGGAAGTCGTCAGTGTTTCTGCTGCCTTAAAATATTTTTAAATTCTCTTAACAAAGAAAAATTTGCAAGAAATAATTTTAATTCATCACATTTCACAGCGCATAAAAGAAAATATCCTTGAATATAACGTACTAAATAAATTAATAAGGAAGCAAGCGACAAGAATCGACAAATTGGCGTATTTTGACAAACTAGTAGAGAGTGCACAAGAGAAGCCGCCTCAAAAGGTGACATGAAAGTTATTTACGATCTCACAAGAACTATTAGCGAATGAGGGAACGTTAAAATCAACAGCCACATTGAGCATGAAAACGGTAACATTCTTATATCCAAAGACGAACAAAGAAGAATATTGGAAGAATACTTTGAGCGTACGCTTAAATACGCCATCCCTTGCAAGCATAGAACAGCTAACCATCCGAAATTGGCAGAATACAAATAGACAAATAGATACAAACCCTCCTACAATAGACGAAATAGTGTAAAAGCAATCAGTACCCTCAAAAAAGGCAAAACACCTGGGAACGAAGGACTTGCAGTAGAATGCTTTCAAGCAGACGCACGCCTCATGGCCACTAAACTGTTGGATATTTTAAAAACAGTTTGAATCACTGAAGCAGTGCCTAGGACGTGGAAAGAGTCCATAATTATTAAAATTCCTAAAAACAGCTAACAAGAAAAAGTGCTCCAACTGGAGAGGTATCTCTTTCCTACTTAGTTCAGCAAACGAAATGCAGCAAAAGCGTAGAGAATCAGTTCAAGCTGTCCTGGTATTTGGCCGCAAGAAAACTGCCACAGCAGTTGCGTACTACAAGCGCGGCAGTGGTTTGCTGAAAGTAAATGGGCGTCCCTTGGATCAAATTGAACCCAAAGTTCTCCAGTACAAATTACAAGAGCCGCTTTTATTACTCGGCAAAGAGAAATTTGGCGGCGTTGACATTCGAGTGCGCGTTAGCGGAGGTGGACATGTTGCCCAGATCTATGCAATTCGTCAGGCTATCTTCAAGGCCTTGGTAACCTTTTACCAAAAATTCGTTGATGAAGCGTCCAAAAAGGAAATTAAAGACATTTAGTACGACAGAACTTTGCTAGTTGAAGACCCGCGTCGCTGCGAGCCAAAGAAATTTGGTGGTCCAGGTGCCCGTGCGCGCTACCAAAAGTCTTCTGTGCGGTTTGTTCATTGAGATTAGGAATATAATTCAAACAACTTTATCTTTTTTTTGAATGAAATGAATTAAAATAAAATAAAAAACAACATCTCACTTCTACCAAATGTTATGAAGATACTGAATCAAATCATATTAGGTAGAATTGCATAGCACGTAAATAAACTTATTAGGAAAAATCAAGCCGGGTTTCATCCAGAGAAATCGTGCACTGATCTTATCAACACAGTACGCATATTGATTGAACAATCTACAGAATTTAATGCTCCACTATACATAGCCTTCATCGACTATTTAAAAGCTTTCGATGCTCTAGTTCGCAATGGTATATGGAGGAGTCCCGCAAAAAATCGTCTACACCCCAGCCCAGGTCAGCTACGAAGACTCCACTAGCCGTGTTCTATACAACGGACAGCTAAGCGAGTCTTTTACATGTAAGAGCGGTGTGCGCTATCTCCGCTGTTGTTTATCAACATTCTGGATTTAGTCCTTGAATCTTCAAATATCGAAAACATAGAACTCAACTGGAAGTTGCACAGAAAATTAAACGACCTGGAATACGCCGACGATGTAGCACTGCTAACGAATCGCTGTTCGGATATGCAAATCCAACTAGACAAACTCACTGGGGAGTCTTAAAAAGTGGGATCTTCGTAGCCAAATAACAACAAAGGGTATAGAATGTAGAATTCAAAAAGCCAATGCCGCATTTGGGAGACTAAGAAACTTCTGGAGAGCTAAACATGTCCACACCAGAAGACGAAAATAAAAATATTTAACGCTTGTGTAAAATCTGAACTTGCTTTATGGCTGTGAGACTTGGCATACTACAACTACAAACATGAGAAAACTACAAACGTTCATCAACCGATGTCTACATACTATTCTGCGAATCTGGTGGCCAAGAATTATTAGCAATCAGCGACTCTTGTAAATCTGCGAGCAAGACTCAATTGAAATTGTAATACGGAAACGAAAGTACGGTTGGCTGGGACATAGTACCCTTCGCAAAAATAACGACGAAATACCCCATGACATATTGGAATGGAACCCTCAAGGGACGAGGTCCAGAGGAAGACCGAAATTGACGTGGAAACGAACTGTTGCAGCTGAAACAAGAAAAATCGATGAGCGAACTTCGCGCATTAGCACGCAATAGAGGCGAATGGAAATCCTTTGTTAATCAACTTTGTGAATAGATTATGTTTATAATTTCTTTAAATTGTAAATACGTCAATATATAAATGTTGTATGCATATTAAAATTAATGCAAATACTCGTACAATAATTAAAACAAAAACAAAACAAAAACATATGCAATAAATTTTCTTTCATTTAATGGTAATAATAAAGATTATAATTATGATGATAATGATAATGATGATTAAGAAGAAGATGCTGATGATGGTGATGTTTGTAAACTAAGAATATATATAAAAAAAAAATGGCATCTTGCACCATACAATTTCTTTCATAAGTTTTACTTTAACAATTGCCTTTTCTACTTAAATTCAACTAATGAGAGAAAACTTATAACTGTGTGTTTTTAAATTAACATACTTGGCCCAATTCTGTACGCGATTGTATACTGCTGACATGCCAATAGTTGAGATTGCAACATATGCAGTTGACACTTCGAATGAAAAGAGTAATAGTCAACATACAAAAATCAATATTCACTTTAATATGGGGAAGCTGTTCTCAAGTTTAATATTCAAAGGTTTCACCATCCCTGGACTAAAGACTTACCCGATGGACCCATCCATATCAAATACAAATGAATATAACTAAGAATAATAATGTACTGGTGGCTCCTTGGATTACGATTTCAACGATTTAGAATCCAAAGTTCGACTCTAGAAAACAGTTCTGTAGTTGATGGGGGACATCAATGGGAAAATATCAGTCTGTAATTCTATGCACAATAATAAGTGCTTTTTAAAATTCATTTAAAATATTTCATCATTTTAATACGAAAATTGTATGAAAATTGTTTAAAAATCATCATCAGGTTCATCATACTATAAAGTTTTTCTTTGCAAATTTTCTTAATTTTCAAATTTACGAATTGTTGCAAATAATTGAGTATGAAATGTATGTAGTATAATATAAATTAATTGTAGAATTCATTGCTTAGTATGACGAAGGTACTGACTGACTGCAACTACACTACTATATATGACTATATGTCATCATTCTGAAGTCTTATTAGAATATAAGTGATTGCCATTGAAGCAGCCAAAAAAAAAAAAAACAAAAAAAAAAACAAAAAAAATATACAAAAAAAAAAAAAAAATAAAATATATATATATATATATAATATATATAGAAAAAAATAAAAGGTAATAACAGTAATAAAATATAATGAAATGCTTTTGTTAAATAGATCAAGACAAAAATGATTGGAATGCATGGCTATTGTGAGAAATAAGGCTACAGCAAAATTACTGAAAGCTACTCATCACCTTTAATTTGAATGTCATCAATCTTTGAAGAAAAATCTCAAATCTTATGATGGATCAATCATTTTTCCTTCATTCTAAGTTTCACCATAATGTGAAAAACAAATAGTTACAATAGTTTACAAAAATCATCATTAAGATTTAAGTATTCATTGAAAGAAATGATAATGGTTGATTTATAATGAAAATTTGACCAATTGTTTGAGCCCTAAACATAAGAAATATCGTATGCCAAATCTGATTTAAAAATGATCTTTTTTCAAAATACTCTTTGCTCTAAAATCTGTAAAGGTGAAACTACATAAACAACGCTTAATGCAATAGATGCGATTTAGTCTATTATGAGAAAAGTTGATTTTGTATTGATTCGAATGAAATGAACTACAATGCTACATTATCAATGCCTGTATCTCTTAGGTAGAGCAGCAGCTTTCAACTTTGAAGGCAAAGAAGACACCAAGGAAAACATCAAACAGAGCAGGAAAAGACTCTTTTTTTGTCAAACAGATGACTCAAAATAGTGGAAGGTGTGAAAGCGGATGCATTTGTGGAAAATTCAAAGGACTCTTCTGCCAATCAGCAATTTCTTTAATACTTAGTAGAGTCAAAGTTCTTTGCCTACGATGATTTTATTAGAGTCTAAAATGATGGCTTCACTCTTTTGCTTATTTGGTATCACGGAAATAACCCATTTACTATATTTCTATTCTATTTCCTATTTCTTCTTAAGTTTATTGCAATAATTTCAAATAAAAAGAGTTTATATATAATGAAAATTATTAATTCTCATGCATACCAGAATAGAATTCACTGAAAATATTTTGTTTTTTAACTTGTCCCAATGGATATTTAATAAAATAAATTTATTAATTTATAAAATATAAAATTTTCACTCGGAGTTACGTTTTGTTGTAAATTTTTTGTGCTTGAAACTTAAAATCTGAAATGACAAATATTTGAAAAGAATACTTAGATTTCAAGTTAAAAAAAAAAAAAAATTTTTAAATATTTTTTTTACATTTTTTTTTTGTTTTTTTTTGTTTTTCATAAATTTTTTTTTTTTTTTTGTTTTTCATTTTGTTTTTTTTTTTATGTCTTATAGTCTTCAACTTTTGTGGTGATTTAATTAATTGATTTTTATTTGATTTGTCTTTATTTTTATTTATTATTATTATTTTATTAATCTACAATAAAAGGATAATTGATCTTTGTATTTTATTCTTCTGATATCTGAGAATTTTATACATTTGTCTTGTATTAGAATTTTAAAAATCGAGCAGACTTGCAACTCTTTAAAATATAATGATGGCAATGGATCTATGCTCTTATTGATCAGAGAAATAATCTAATGATTTGGTTATGTGGCCAGCAGGAAAACTATTTGATAGAACCTTCATTTTTAAACAATCAATGTAAGGAATCAATTACAACTTTCTGTTAATGTGTCTTTGGATAAACCATTTATGTATTTGCTCCTTGGTGTAGTTACAAATTGAAGAAATCATCAAAAGAATACGAAATGTTTATATGCATGTATATTAATATCTTTTCCATGATGTTGTTTACTTGCCTTGTCATAAAAAGGATAATTTCTATTTAGTTTCGTAAAATTTTTACAAATAAAAAAAAAAAAAAAATAGGAAAAATGATAAGGATGAAAGTAAAGAAATAAAATAAAATAAAATAAAAATTGCATATCAGCTAAGACACCTCCAGCTGTGTCTTTCAGCTATTCTACTTTTCAAATTCGCATACCTACCAAACTTCACCATCACCCATAGCCTCTCTTACTCATTCCACTCCATTCCATTCGATTCCATCCCACATCCCATCCCATTCCATCACATCACATCACATCCAGTATGCTATCAAACTTTACATTATACGTTCATAATATTTAATATTATTTTCATTTTTTATTTTTTTTTATTTTTATGATACTAGAGGACATTTATATGTACGCAATACGCTTTTCGCGACCCCTCCATCCATTACTCAGTATCATCCCACACTCTGTGAACTCCTTGACTGGGCTAGAACGGTGCGTAAGTGTATATAGATTCGAATTGTGTATCGCATATATATATTCCTTCCTCATACCCTCAATAACTTGAGCCTTGTTTGAAAATCTTTTGCAATAAAATTCCTCTAAACACTCATAAAAATTGCAGGCATATTAAAAATTGTGTTTGTTTAAAAAAAAAAAAAAAAAACAAAAAAAAACATATCTATATATGTATAGAAATATGAGGAAAGAGGGCCCCCACTTCTATACTCCCACAAATATACAAATACATATGAATGTTTGCATGTATATGCGGATGAGAGAAGAAGAGAGAGAGAGAGAGAGAGAGAGAGAGTAAAAAATAAGAAAGAATTTTCTTCTCTTTTCATATGTTGCTTTATGAATGAGACGAGCATAGAAGCAAGGCGATTCAAGAGGTGAAGGTCTCGGTCTCTGAAAGGGGAGGATGGTAATAGGCAGAAGATGTCGCTTTGGTTACCATGTATCTGTATGCATGGTGCCTTCTACAATATATGATTATATACCATAAAAATGTATGGATATTTGAATAGAATTTGCAATAAAAAATGCCGTTAAAAGGCAACGTCAACAAGCCTCATTGAATGGATGGGTGGGTGGGTTGTTTAGGTGGAGAGATGGAGAGATGGCGAGATGGAGAAATGGATGGATAGATGGATGAAAGCATCAGAATGTCGAGCGGTTTATAATAACAACAACTTGTGCGAAATGAAAAACTAATTTCTCTAAACATATGTGCGTCACTTGCCTTACTCTCACACCCAACCATTCATTCATTCATTCATTCATTCATACATCCATCCATCCATTCACTCACTTAGTCATTCAGTGAGTCAGTAAGTTCGCTTAGGATTAAGCCTAAGAGGTTGAATGCTTGCTGGTATTGTAGGGGGTTTCATGCATGATACTGCCATATACTCATACACATATATACAATATATATCTACATATGTATGTATATATTTCGTTTGTTTTGGTGACACTGTAAGCAATGAAATGGTCCCCCACTACTCCTATTCCACTCTTGGTTGTTGTGAGTTTGCCCAAAAATTGCAAATTTACGAGTATTTATATTGATGTCGTTTTACTTTGATTTTAATGCGCGCTCAAAATGCGTGCCAAGACTTTTAAATATTTCCACCATTTCTAAACTGACTTTGCCTTCTTGTTTTTTTTTTTTTTCGTTTCGTTTCGTTTGGTTTGGTTTGGTTTGGTTTCGTTCCTTTTCTTTTCTTTACTTTTCTTATTTACTTTTCTTAGGGAATTTTACCTTATTATATAAGATTTTTTTTGCATTTCTTTATGTTTTATATTTATTTTATATTTATTTTCTCTTATATTTTTTATTATAATCTAACAAAAGGCAAGCAACATTATTTTGGCCCTTCATGTTTATCCTTTTATGACTAAAGAGAAATAAAAAAAACCGAAAAATAATTCGATTAATTTTGAATGCCATCAATCTTTGAATAAAAAAATCTCAAATCTTATGATGGATCGATCATATTGCCTTCACCATAATGTGAAGAACAAATAGTTACAATAGTTTACAATAATTAACTCTTAAAATGAAAAAAAAAAAAACAAAAAAAAAAAATTAAATAAATTCAATAAAAGAAATGATGATGGTTGGTTGGTTGATTTTGAAAATTGTAACACAAGAGGATCATAAGCCAAATCTCAATTATAAATGATCTTCTTTCAAATTACATACTCTTTGCTTTAAAATCTGTAAAGGTGCAACTACATACCCCATGTGATTTTATGCTTTCATGAGAAAAAGTTGAATTTGTATTGATTCGAATGAAATCAACAACACAGCTAAGTCGTCAATGTCTGTGTCCCACTGACTTGGCAACTTTCGTGAGCCGAAAACAACTGTTTGATATTTTAGTGACTGACTGTTTTGATGTATGGCAAACAGTATTATAATGTTTTAGTAAATGGGAAATACGTGTTACTTACCACTAATATTTGTGTACTGAGATTGTTGTGATTCAGAGAAAGGAAAATCCGTGCGGAAGCACTGCATTTCGTTAGCGTGGCTCTGGGTACTTTTGTTTCCTAACCGAAGCTCCAAGCCGCGTCCATCACAACAAACTTGTTCTTTTATGTAGTTTCACCTTAAGAAGTGAGGACAATAGGTTTCATAGACAGAAAAGGCAAACAGGAAAGAGAGCAGACAAAGATCCACAGAAGACACAAAATGGTGGAACGTGTGGAATTTGGAGTCTATGAAGAAAATTCAAGAAAAGTATGCACTCTTCTGGCAATCAGCAATTTCTGTAACAGTAGAGCCAAAGTTTTCTTTGACAATTTGATATCACGGAAATAACCAATTTACTACAAATTAATAGCGCCTATTTTATTTTAAGTTTGTTGCAATAATTTCCAATAAAAAGTGTTTTTTTTATATAATCAAAATTATTTATTCTCGTACTTACCGCAATTCTTATTCCAAGAAATTTTTTTATAAAATATAAAAATTTGTTCACCAACGAAACGTTTTGTAAATATTTCCTTACAACTTAAACTTTAAAATGACAATCATTTCAAAAACATACTTTGATTTAAGGTTTTTAAAAAATACCTTTTTTTTTTTTGTTTTTTAAAATATTTGAAATTTTTATTTTTTTTTTTTTTTTAATTTACTAAGCGCCAATCAGTGCGCTTTGCTTCCTTGTAAAAATATCACCTAAGATCGTAAAAACAGTATTTAATAAATAAATAAAATGATGCCATGGGGACGCAAGGCCTAGGGAGGTCGATCAGCCACCTTGACGCCTCATACACTGTCTGCTCCAAAGCAGTAGAGAGACAAATTGTAGCCTTTTGAGCCTCCGGATAAGCGTTACACCGGTCAGTGGGCTCACCAAACGAACAACAGAATTATCACTATAGTTTACT
Organism: Amiota mariae; assembly: GCA_035041805.1. Classification (NCBI taxonomy): domain Eukaryota; kingdom Metazoa; phylum Arthropoda; class Insecta; order Diptera; family Drosophilidae; genus Amiota; species Amiota mariae. Next base: position 122,624 of record JAWNKV010000699.1, read on the forward strand.
ATTGAGTTAAATTCATTGTATTTGAGCCACAAAAAAAACAAATTGAGCGTTTTAGAAAACCTTATTCTACTCCTGTACCGTGTCTTGGCGCCAGCACCACATTTGTGTTTTTACTAGGCAGCATATGTACACACATATTTATAAATCAATTGCTGTACATTATTCTAGCAAAAAATTAAGAATGGTTCGATCTATTAGAATATTTTGCTTGTTTATTTTTTATTTTTTTTTTTTTTCTTCGTCTCAATATTGTGGAACAGTTGAAACATCGAATACAAATTGAAAAAAATGAGATGTGCAATTGAGATGCATATAAAGCTTAGAGATATATTTTAAAATCCATCAAGTTATCTTTGTGTCCACACTTTCATATAATACGTTTACATATGTCATAAAAATAATTGTATTGTGACAGAAGTGAATATAAACGAAGAACAAACGCCTCCCGTCGTGTCAGTGCCAATGCCAGACACAGAAAACAAAAAGAAAAAAGCAAAAAACAAGGTAAAAATATACCACAAGATTATAATATCATAATTGTATGATTGTAAGTATGCAAAGTATTATTTTATTTCTTATTTTGCATATAAAACATACAACACACCTGGCAAAAATAATAAGTAAATGCAGTTTTCATTTCTTTCCATACATTTCTTTTTACTTTTCTGGTTGTGCAGATGTCGTAAACCGTTTTGAATTTATAGATTACGATGTAGTAAGAAATAATTTGGGACTTCCCCCATTTTTATGATAGCTAAAATTTAGTTAAAAAAAAGTCAAATTAACCTGGCAATTACAGTGAAATTAACAAGAGAGGAGAAGAGAAGAGAAGAGAAGAGAAGAGAAGAGAAGAGAAGAGAAGAGAAGAGAAGAGAAGAGAAGAGAAGAGAAGAGAAGAGAAGAGAAGAGAAGAGAAGAGAAGAGAAGAGAAGAGAAGAGAAGAGAAGAGAAGAGAAGAGAAGAGAAGAGAAGAGAAGAGAAGAGAAGAGAAGAGAAGAGAAGAGAAGAGAAGAGAAGAGAAGAGAAGAGAAGAGAAGAGAAGAGAAGAGAAGAGAAGAGAAGAGAAGAGAAGAGAAGAGAAGAGAAGAGAAGAGAAGAGAAGAGAAGAGAAGAGAAGAGAAGAGAAGAGAAGAGAAGAGAAAGAGAAGAGAAGAGAAGAGAAGAGAAGAGGAGAGGATAATCGTTTCGGCACTAAGAAACGAAGGCAAAAGTTTTCGATCAATTACCAAAACAATTAAAGGATGTTTTTTGTGCAGAATGCATTAAAAGCTAAAAAAAATATCGAAACTCTAGGTAGGCCAAAAAAGACAACGACTACAACAGATACCCATCCGCATCATCACACTCACTAAAAAGGACCCATTGAAATCTTCTATCAGTTGAAATTGGCCAAGTAATTTCAGCCCGAATGGTGCGACACAGACTACAACATGCTAACCTACCTGGCCGAATAGCCCGAAGAGTTTCGCTGTTTCGAAAAAATAATTTGAAGATGAGGCTAACTTTCGCAAAAAAACATGTAAACTTGTCTGGGCGAGGCGAGGCGAGGCGAGGCGAGGCGGTGGAAAAAAGTGGCGTAACATTTTGTGGAGTGATGAAACAAAAATAAATTTCTTAGTACTCGAAATTTTCGACGTCCCAGGAAAGGAAAGAAATTCCACATGCGCTACACAAAAAAGACCGTTAGGCAAGGCGGCGGCAACATTATGGTTTGGGGATTTTTTCCCAGGTATGGCGTCGGACCAATACATCGAATTTCCGATAACATGACCAGATTCCAATACAACGACATCTTGGAAAGTACCATGCTGCCCTACACTGAAGAAAATATGACCCTGAAGCGGACCTTTCAACAGGAATACACATCGAAGTTGGTCAATCACTGGACTTGAATCCTATCGAAAATCTTTGAAATGAACTGAAGAACAGAATTAGAAAGCAAAATTTCCAAAATAATCACCAATTGTGGGAGTGTGTCCAAAAAACTTGGTATGAGGAACCAGTGGAAACTTGCCAGAAACTAATAACCAGTTGGCATACTGAAAAGGACTGAACAAATTATTCAAAATAAAAGAAGGATATAACGGTTATTAAAAAAACAATTATAATATTAAGAAAAAAAAATGAAAAAAAAAAAATGAATTATAAATATTTTCGTTTATTTCAATTGGGTGTACTTATTATTTTTGCCAATTTAATTTGACTTTTTTTTTTTACTAAATATCATGAAAATGGGGGAAGTCCCAAATTATTACTGGCTTGCAAAAGTTTTGCACAAATCGTAATCTATAGATTTAAAACGGTTTACGATATCCACACAACCAGAAAAGTAAAAGAAAAAATTTATGGAAAGAAATGAAAACTGCATGTACTTATTATTTTTTCGGAATCAGCCGAATCGGATCAAACAAACCGGGATCCAAATTCATGTTCTTAATAGAAAAACTTTTTTTTTTTGTACTATGGAAATTTGTACACTGTAGGTATTTGACCCATTTCGATCAACTATGTAAATTTCAAGACCCTTGGACTACTAGGAGGGGTACTTCCCATATAAAATATGAATTTTGAATCAGAATCAGAAAATATATAAAGTGCGGGAAGACATACACTTAATTGTTTTTTTATTTTCTTGTAAAAGTATTAAATATTTTTGACTACTTAAGAGGCTAAGATTTCAATTTTCTTAATATTCTTTTATTTAATAATTGTAAATTTAGTTTCATTAGAGCTTTCGTAGTAGCATTTGCAGAAACAAACGATGGGGATGACTTTTCACTATGTACAATAGTCTCTAAATTTATACCATTTAAAGTTTAACTCTTTTTTAAAAGTGTCTCGACAATATTGTCTTTTGGAGAATCAAAGTTTTAAGCAGCAAATTTAATTTTTTTTTTTTTTTTCAATATTTTTAAAAAATTTTGGTATTGTAATATAATAAAATATACGACTAAGGCCTTCATGCTATAGCTTTTATATAGTTTGTAACCTATTTGTAGTAGTTTGTAAGCTGTTTATAAATAAATAAAATAAAAATATACAACTAAGTTTCATTTAATATTTAGAAACGATCGTAAGATAAATCCGATAGCCAGAAAAAAATATATTAGAACTCATTTCCAAATTAAAAGGTTGGTGGTGCAAAAATAATGGCCGTTTCCATATTGTTTATTTTTATGCATGAATTTCTGAATACATTTTTTTAATG
>JAWNKV010000700.1:0-30920 GCA_035041805.1 Amiota mariae
GACCCTTATGAAGAGAAAAACATATTTGATGAACACTTTCGTTTATAAGGGGGTACCCTTATGAAGAGAAAAACATATTTGATGAACACTTTTGATTATAAGGGGGTACCCTTATGCTGAGAAAAACATTATTTATTTGCACATTTGATCATAAGGGAGGACCCTTATGATGAGAAAAACTTAATTGATGAACTCTTTTGATCATAACGGGGGACCCTTATGAAGAGAAAAACATAAATGATGAACACATTTGATCATAAGGGGGACCCTCATGATGAGAAAAACATAAATGATGAACGTATTTGATCATAAGGGGGACCCTAATGATGGACTATGATGAGAAAACCATTAGATATGATGAACGCATTTGATCATAAGGTGGGACCCTTATGAAGAGAAAAACATATTTGATGAACACTTTCGTTTATAAGGGGGTACCCTTATGAAGAGAAAAACATATTTGATGAACACTTTTGATTATAAGGGGGTACCCTTATGCTGAGAAAAACATTATTTATTTACACATTTGATCATAAGGGGGGACCCTTATGATGAGAAAAACAAAATTGATGAACGCATTTAATCATAAGGGGGAACCCTTATAATGAGAAAAACATAAATGATGAACAAATTTGATCATAAGGGATGACCCTTATGATGAGAAAAACGTAGTTGATGAACACTTTTGATCATATGGGGGTACCCTTATGATGAGAAAAACATAAATGATGAACGCATTTGATCATAAGGTGGGACCCTTATGAAGAGAAAAACATATTTGATGAACACTTTCGTTTATAAGGGGGTACCCTTATGAAGAGAAAAACATATTTGATGAACGCATTTGATCATAAGGGGGGACCCTTATGATGAGAAAAACAAAATTGATGAACGCATTTAATCATAAGGTGGGACCCTTATGCAGAGAAAAACATATTTGATGAACACTTTCGTTTATAAGGGGGTACCCTTATGAAGAGAAAAACATATTTGATGAACACTTTTGATTATAAGGGGGTACCCTTATGCTGAGAAAAACATTATTTATTTGCACATTTGATCATAAGGGAGGAAGGACCCTTATGATGAGAAAAACTTAATTGATGAACTCTTTTGATCATAACGGGGGACCCTTATGAAGAGAAAAACATGATTGATGAACACTTTTGATTATAAGGGGGACCCTTATGATGAGAAAAACATAAATGATGAACGTATTTGATCATAAGGGGGACCCTAATGATGAGAAAAACATTTTTGATGAACACTGTTGATCATAAGGGAGTACCCTTATGATGAGAAAAGCATAAATGGTGAACGCATTTTATCATAATGGGGGAACCTTATGATGAGAAAAACTTAATTGATGAACACTTTTGATTATAAGGGGGTACCCTTATGTTGAGAAAAACATTATTTATGGACACATTTGATCATAAGGGAGGACCCTTATGATGAGAAAAACTTAATTGATGAACTCTTTTGATCATAACGGGGGACCCTTATGAAGAGAAAAACATGATTGATGAACACTTTTGATTATAAGGGGGACCCTTATGATGAGAAAAACATAAATGATGAACGCATTTGATCATAAGGGATGACCCTTATGATGAGAAAAATTAATTGATGAACTCTTTTGATCATAAGGGGGTACCCTTATGATGAGAAAAACATAATTGATGAACACTTTTGATCATAAGGGGGCACCCTGATGATGAGAAAAACATTATTTATTTACAAATTTGTTCATATGAGGTTTCCTTATGATGAGAAAAACTTAATTGATGAACACTTTTGATTATAAGGGGGTACCCTTATGTTGAGAAAAACATTATTTACGGACGCATTTGATCATAAGGGGGGACCCTTATGATGAGAAAAACATTATTTATGTACTCATTTGATCATAAGGGCGTAACCTTATGATGAGAAAAACATTTTTGATGAACACTTTTGATCATAACGGGGAACCCTTATGAAGAGAAAAACATTATTGATGAACACTTTTGATTATAAGGGGGACCCTTATGATGAGAAAAACATAATTGATGAACACTTTTGATCATAAGGAGGTACCCTTATGAAGAGAAAAACATATTTGATGAACGCTTTTGATTATAAGGGGGTACCCTTATGATAAGAAAAACATTATTTATGTACAATTGTGATCATAAGGGGGGACCCTAATGATGAAAAAACATTTTTGATGAACACTTTTGATCATAAGGGGGTACCCTTATGATGCGAAAAACATAATTGAGGAACACTTTTGATCATAAGGACGTACCATTATGATGAGAAAAACATTATTTATTTACAAATTTGTTCATAAGAGGCGACCCTTATGATGAGAAAAACATAAATAATGAACGCATTTGATCATAAAAGTGACCTTTATGATGAGAAAAACAAAATTGATAAACGCATTTGATCATAATGGGTGACCCTTATGAAGAGAAAAACATAATTGATGAACACTGTTGATCATAAGGGGGTACCCTTATGATGAGAAAAACATAGATGATGAACGCATTTGATTATAAGGGGGACCCTTATGATGAGAAAAACATAATTGATGAACACTTTTGATTATAAGGGGGTACCCTTATGATGAGAAAAACATTTTTTATTTACACATTTGATCATAAGGGGGACCCTTATGATGAGAAAAACATAAATGATGAACGTATTTGATCATAAAGCGGGACCCTTATGAAGAGAAAAACATATTTGATGAACGCTTTTGATTATAAGGGGGTACCCTTATGATAAGAAAAACATTATTTATGTACATATGTGATCATAAGGGGGGACCCTAATGATGAAAAAACATTTTTGATGAACACTTTTGATCTTAAGGGGGGACCCTAATGATGAAAAAACATTTTTGATGAACACTTTTGATCTTAAGGGGATACCCTTATGATGAGAAAAATATAAATGATGAACGCATTTGATCATAAGTTGGGACCCTTATGAATAGAAATACATAAATAATGAACACGTTTGATCATAAGGGGGACCCTTATGATAAGAAAAACATTATTTATGTACACATTTGATCATAAGGGGGGACCTTTATGATGAGAAAAACAAAATTGATGAACGCATTTGATCATAATGGGTGACCCTTATGAAGAGAAAAACATAAATGATGAACGCATTTGATTATAAGGGGGACCCTTATGAAGAGAAAAACATAATTGATGAACACTTTTGATTATAAGGGGGACCCTTATGATGAGAAAACCATTATTTATGTACACATTTGATCATAAGTGGGGACACTTATGATGAGAAAAACATTATTTATGTACACATTTGATTATAAGGGGGGATCCTTATGATATGAAAAACATAGATGATGAACGTATTTGATCATAAGGGGGGACCCTTATGAAGAGAAAAACATATTTGATGAAAACTTTTGATTATAAGGGGGTACCCTTATGATGAGAAAAACATTATTTATGTACACATGTGATCATAAGGGGGACCCTAATGATGATAAAACATGTTTGATGAACACTTTTGATCATAAGGGGGGACCCTTATGATGAGAAAAACATTATTTATTTACACATTTGATCATAAGGGATGACCTTTATGATGAGAAAAACAAAATTTATGAACGCATTTAATCATAAGGGGGAACCCTTATAATGAGAAAAACATAAATGATGAACGCATTTTATCATAAGGGGAGACCCTTATAATGAGAAAAATATAAATGATGAACGCATTTGATCATAAGGGGGGACCCTTATGAAGAGAAAAACATATTTGATGAACACTTTTGATTATAAGGGAGTACCCTTATGTTGAGAAAAACATTATTTATGTACACATGTGATCATAAGGGCGTAACCTTATGATGAGAAAAACATTTTTGATGAACACTTTTGATCATAACGGGGCCCCTATGATGAGAAAAACATTATTTATGAACACATTTGATCATAAGGGGGAACCTTATGATGAGAAAAATCTAATTGATAAACTCTTTTGATCATAAGGGGGGACCCTTATGATGAGATAAACATAATTGATGAACACTGTTGATCATAAGGGGGTACCCTTATGATGAGAAAAACATTATATATGTACTCATTTGATCATAAGGGGGACCCTTATGATGAGAAAAACATAATTGATGAACACTTTTGATCATAAGGGGGACCCTTATGATGAGAAAAACATATAATTGATGGAAACGTCATTTGATCATAAGGGGGGACCCTTATGATGAGAAAAACATAAATGATGAACGCATTTGATCATAAGGGGGACCCTTATGATGAGAAAAACATAAATGAAGACTATTTCATCATAAAGGGGACACTTATGAAGAGAAAAACATATTTGATGAACACTTTTGATTATAAGGGGGTCCCTTATGATGAGAAAAACATTATTTATTTACACATTTGATCATAAGGGGGAACCTTATGATGAGAAAAATCTAATTGATAAACTCTTTTGATCATAAGGGGGGACCCTTATGATGAGATAAACATAATTGATGAACACTGTTGATCATAAGGGGGTACCCTTATGATGAGAAAAACATTATTTAAGTACTCATTTGATCATAAGGGCGTAACCTTATGAAGCGAAAAACATATTTGATGAACACTTTTGATTATAAGGGGGTATTCTTATGATGAGAAAAACAAAAATGATGAACGGATTTGTTCTTAAGGGTGGACCATTTTGATGAGAAAAACATGGTTTATGTACACATTTGATTATAAGGGGGATCTTTGCATTTGATTATAAGGGGCTCCCCTTATGATGAGAAAAACATAAATGATGAACGCATTTGATCATAAGGGGGGACCCTTATGATGAGAAAAACATAAATGAAGAACTTATTTCATCATAAGGGGTGACACTTATGAAGAGAAAAACATATTTGATGAACACTTTTGATTATAAGGGGGACCCTTATGATGAGAAAAACATTATTTATTTACACATTTGATCATAGGGGGAACCTTATGATGAGAAAAATCTAATTGATAAACTCTTTGATCATAAGGGGGGACCCTTATGATGAGATAAACATAATTGATGAACACTGTTGATCATAAGGGGGTACCCTTATGATGAGAAAAACTTTATTTAAGTACTCATTTGATCATAAGGGCGTAACCTTATGAAGAGAAAAACATAATTGATGAACACTTTTGATTATAAGGGGGTATTCTTATGATGAGAAAAACAAAAATGATGAACGGATTTGTTCTTAAGGGTGGACCATTTTGATGAGAAAAACATGATTTATGTACACATTTGATCATAAGGGGGATCTTTATGATGAGAAAAACATTATTTAGGAACACATTTGATTATAAGGGGCTCCCCTTATGATGAGAAAAATATAAATGATGAACGCATTTGTTCATAAGGGTGGACCATTTTGATGAGAAAAACATGTTTTATGTACACATTTGATTATAAAGGGGACCCTTATGATGAGAAAAACATAGATGATGAACGTATTTGATCATAGGGGGGACCCTTATGATGAGAAAACCATTATTTATGAACACATTTGATCATAAGAGGGACTCCTATGATGAGAAAAACATTTTTGATGAACACTTTTGATCATAAGGGGGTATTCTTATGATAAGAAAAACAAAAATGATGAACGGATTTGTTCTTAAGGGTGGACCATTTTGATGAGAAAAACATGATTTATGTACACATTTGATTATAAGGGGGATCTTTATGATGAGAAAAACATTATTTAGGTACACATTTGATTATAAGGAGGACCCTTATGATGAGAAAAACATTATTTAAGTACTCATTTGATCATAAGGGCGTAACCTTATGATGAGAAAAACATTTTTGATGAACACTTTTGATCATAACGGGGCCCCTATGATGAGAAAAACATTATTTATGCACACATTTGATCATAAGGGGGAACCTTATGATGAGAAAAATCTAATTGATAAACTCTTTTGATCATAAGGGGGGACCCTTATGATGAGATAAACATAATTGATGAACACTGTTGATCATAAGGGGGTACCCTTATGATGAAAAAACATTATTTAAGTACTCATTTGATCATAAGGGCGTAACCTTATGATGAGAAAAACATTTTTGATGAACACTTTTGATCATAACGGGGCCCCTATGATGAGAAAAACATTATTTATGTACACATTTGATCATAAGGGGGAACCTTATGATGAGAAAAATCTAATTGATAAACTCTTTTGATCATAAGGGGGGACCCTTATGATGAGAAAAACATAAATGATGAACGCATTTGATCATAAGGGGGGACCCTTATGATGAGAAAAACATAAATGAAGAACGTATTTCATCATAAAGCGGGACACTTATGAAGAGAAAAACATATTTGATGAACACTTTTGATTATAAGGGGGTCCCTTATGATGAGAAAAACATTATTTATTTACACATTTGATCATAAGGGGGAACCTTATGATGAGAAAAATCTAATTGATAAACTCTTTTGATCATAAGGGGGGACCCTTATGCTGAGATAAACATAGTTGATGAACACTGTTGATCATAAGGGGGTACCCTCATGATGAGAAAAACATTATTTAAGTACTCATTTGATCATAAGGGCGTAACCTTATGAAGAGAAAAACATATTTGATGAACATTTTTGATTATAAGGGGGTATTCTTATGATGAGAAAAACAAAAATGATGAACGGATTTGTTCTTAAGGGTGGACCATTTTGATGAGAAAAACATGATTTATGTACACATTTGATTATAAGGGGGATCTTTATGATGAGAAAAACATTATTTAGGTACACATTTGATTATAAGGGGCTCCCCTTATGATGAGAAAAATATAAATGATGAACGCATTTGTTCATAAGGGTGGACCATTTTGATGAGAAAAACATGTTTTATGTACACATTTGATTATAAAGGGGACCCTTATGATGAGAAAAACATAGATGATGAACGTATTTGATCATAGGGGGGACCCTTATGATGAGAAAAACATTATTTATGAACACATTTGATCATAACGGGGAACCCTTATAAAGAGAAAAACATTTTTGTTGAACACTTTTGATCTTAACGGGGGACCCTTATGAAGAGAAAAACATGATTGATGAACGCATTTGATCATAAGGGGGGACCCTTATGATGAGAAAAACATAAATGAAGAACGTATTTCACCATAAGGGGTGACACTTATGAAGAGAAAAACATATTTGATGAACACTTTTGATTATAAGGGGGTCTCTTATGATGAGAAAAACATTATTTATTTACACATTTGATCATAAGGGGGAACCTTATGATGAGAAAAATCTAATTGATAAACTCTTTTGATCATAAGGGGGGACCCTTATGATGAGATAAACATAATTGATGAACACTGTTGATCATAAGGGGGTACCCTTATGATGAGAAAAACATTATTTAAGTACTCATTTGATCATAAGGGCGTAACCTTATGAAGAGAAAAACATATTTGATGAACACTTTTGATTATAAGGGGGTATTCTTATGATGAGAAAAACAAAACTGATGAACGCATTTGTTCATAAGGGTGGACCATTTTGATGAGAAAAACATGTTTTATGTACACATTTGATTATAAAGGGGACCCTTATGATGAGAAAAACATAGATGATGAACGTATTTGATCATAGGGGGGACCCTTATGATGAGAAAAACATTATTTATGTACATATGTGATCATAAGGGGGGACCCTAATGATGAAAAAACATTTTTGATGAACACTTTTGATCATAAGATGATGAGAAAAAAACGAATGATGAACGCATTTGATCATAAGTTCGGACCCTTATGAATAGAAAAACATAAATAATGAACACTTTTGATCATAAGGTGGTACCCTTATGATGAGAAAAACATTATTTATTTACACATTTGATCATAAGGGTGGACCTTTATGATGAGAAAAACAAAATTGATGAACGCATTTAATCATAAGGGGGCACCCTTATGATGAGAAAAACATAAATGATGAACGCATTTGATCATGAGTGATGTCCCTTATGAAGAGAAAAACATAATTGATGAACACTTTTGTTCATAAGGGGGTACCCTTATGATGAGAAAAACATAAATGATGAACGCATTTGATCATAAGTGGGACCCTTATGATGAGAAAAGCATAAATGATGAACGTATTTGATCATAAAGCGGGACCCTTATGAAGAGAAAAACATATTTGATGAACACTTTTGATTATAAGGGGGTACCCTTATGAAGAGAAAAACATTTTTTATTTACACATTTGATCATAAGGGGGACCCTTATGATGAGAAAAACATAAATGATGAACGTATTTGATCATAAAGCGGGACCCTTATGATGAGAAAAACATATTTGATGAACGCTTTTGATTATAAGGGGGTACCCTTATGATAAGAAAAACATTATTTATGTACTCATTTGATCATAAGGGCGTAACCTTATGAAGAGAAAAACATATTTGATGAACACTTTTGATTATAAGGGGGTCCCTTATGATGAGAAAAACATTATTTATTTACACATTTGATCATAAGGGGGAACCTTATGATGAGAAAAATCTAATTGATAAACTCTTTTGATCATAAGGGGGGACCCTTATGAAGAGATAAACATAATTGATGAACACTGTTGATCATAAGGGGGTACCCTTATGATGAGAAAAACATTATTTAAGTACTCATTTGATCATAAGGGCGTAACCTTATGAAGAGAAAAACATATTTGATGAACACTTTTGATTATAAGGGGGTATTCTTATGATGAGAAAAACAAAAATGATGAACGGATTTGTTCTTAAGGGTGGACCATTTTGATGAGAAAAACATGATTTATGTACACATTTGATTATAAGGGGGATCTTTATGATGAGAAAAACATTATTTAGGTACACATTTGATTATAAGGGGCTCCCCTTATGATGAGAAAAATATAAATGATGAACGCATTTGTTCATAAGGGTGGACTATTTTGATGAGAAAAACATGTTTTATGTACACATTTGATTATAAAGGGGACCCTTATGATGAGAAAAACATAGATGATGAACGTATTTGATCATAGGGGGGACCCTTATGATGAGAAAACCATTATTTATGAACACATTTGATCATAAGAGGGACTCCTATGATGAGAAAAACATTTTTGATGAACACTTTTGATCATAAGGGGGTATTCTTATGATAAGAAAAACAAAAATGATGAACGGATTTGTTCTTAAGGGTGGACCATTTTGATGAGAAAAACATGATTTATGTACACATTTGATTATAAGGGGGATCTTTATGATGAGAAAAACATTATTTAGGTACACATTTGATTATAAGGAGGACCCTTATGATGAGAAAAACATTATTTAAGTACTCATTTGATCATAAGGGCGTAACCTTATGATGAGAAAAACATTTTTGATGAACACTTTTGATCATAACGGGGCCCCTATGATGAGAAAAACATTATTTATGTACACATTTGATCATAAGGGGGAACCTTATGATGAGAAAAATCTAATTGATAAACTCTTTTGATCATAAGGGGGGACCCTTATGATGAGATAAACATAATTGATGAACACTGTTGATCATAAGGGGGTACCCTTATGATGAAAAAACATTATTTAAGTACTCATTTGATCATAAGGGCGTAACCTTATGATGAGAAAAACATTTTTGATGAACACTTTTGATCATAACGGGGCCCCTATGATGAGAAAAACATTATTTATGTACACATTTGATCATAAGGGGGAACCTTATGATGAGAAAAATGTAATTGATAAACTCTTTTGATCATAAGGGTGGACCCTTATGATGAGAAAAACATAAATGATGAACGCATTTGATCATAAGGGGGGACCCTTATGATGAGAAAAACATAAATGAAGAACGTATTTCATCATAAAGCGGGACACTTATGAAGAGAAAAACATATTTGATGAACACTTTTGATTATAAGGGGGTCCCTTATGATGAGAAAGACATTATTTATTTACACATTTGATCATAAGGGGGAACCTTATGATGAGAAAAATCTAATTGATAAACTCTTTTGATCATAAGGGGGGACCCTTATGATGAGATAAACATAATTGATGAACACTGTTGATCATAAGGGGGTACCCTCATGATGAGAAAAACATTATTTAAGTACTCATTTGATCATAAGGGCGTAACCTTATGAAGAGAAAAACATATTTGATGAACACTTTTGATTATAAGGGGGTATTCTTATGATGAGAAAAACAAAAATGATGAACGGATTTGTTCTTAAGGGTGGACCATTTTGATGAGAAAAACATGATTTATGTACACATTTGATTATAAGGGGGATCTTTATGATGAGAAAAACATTATTTAGGTACACATTTGATTATAAGGGGCTCCCCTTATGATGAGAAAAATATAAATGATGAACGCATTTGTTCATAAGGGTGGACCATTTTGATGAGAAAAACATTTTTTATGTACACATTTGATTATAAGGGGGGACCCTTATGATGAGAAAAACATTATTTATTTTCACATTTGATCATAAGGGGGTCCCCTTATAATTGGAAAAACATAATTGATGAACGCATTTGATCTTAAGGGGAGACCCTTATAATGAGAAAAACATAAATGATGAACGCATTTGATCATAAGCGGGGACCCTTATGATGAGAAAAACATTATTTATGTACACATTTGATCATAAGGGGGGATCCTTATGATGAGAAAAACATAGATGATGAACGTATTTGATCATAGGGGGGACCCTTATGATGAGAAAAACATTATTTATGAACACATTTGATCATAAGAGGGACCCCTATGATGAGAAAAACATTTTTGATGAACACTTTTGATCATAAGGGGGTATTCTTATGATGAGAAAAACAAAAATGATGAACGGATTTGTTCTTAAGGGTGGACCATTTTGATGAGAAAAACATGATTTATGTACACATTTGATTATAAGGGGGATCTTTATGATGAGAAAAACATTATTTAGGTACACATTTGATTATAAGGAGGACCCTTATGATGAGAATAACATTATTTATGTACACATTTGATTATAAGGGGGTCCCTTATGATGAGAAAAACATTATTTATTTACACATTTGTTCATAAGGGGGTCCCCTTATGATTGGAAAAACATAATTGATGAACACTTTTGATCATAAGGGGGTATCCTTATGATGAGAAAAATAAAAATGATGAACGCATTTGTTCATAAGGGTGGACCATTTTGATGAAAAAAACATTTTTTATGTACACATTTGATTATAAGGGGGGACCCTTATGATGAGAAAAACATTATTTATTTTCACATTTGATCATAAGGGGGTCCCCTTATAATTGGAAAAACATAATTGATGAACGCATTTGATCTTAAGGGGAGACCCTTATAATGAGAAAAACATAAATGATGAACGCATTTGATCATAAGCGGGGACCCTTATGATGAGAAAAACATTATTTATGTACACATTTGATCATAAGGGGGGATCCTTATGATGAGAAAAACATAGATGATGAACGTATTTGATCATAAGGGGGGCCTCTTATGATGAGAAAAACATTTTTGATGAACACTTTTGATCATAACGGGGCCCCTATGATGAGAAAAACATTATTTATGTACACATTTGATCATAAGGGGGAACCTTATGATGAGAAAAATCTAATTGATAAACTATTTTGATCATAAGGGGGGACCCTTATGATGAGATAAACATAATTCATGAACACTGTTGATCATAAGGGGGTACCCTTATGATAAGAAAAACATTATTTAAGTACTCATTTGATCATAAGGGCGTAACCTTATGATGAGAAAAACATATTTGATGAACACTTTTGATTATAAGGGGGTACCCTTATGTTGATAAAAACATTATTTATGAACACATTTGATCATAAGGGGGACCCCTATGATGAGAAAAACATTTTTGTTGAACACTTTTGAACATAACGGAGGGCCCTTATGAAGAGAAAAACATAATTGATGAACAATTTTGATCAAAAGGAGGTACCCTTATGATGAGAAAAACATTTTTGATGAACGCATTTGATCATAGGGGGGGACCCTTATGATGAGAAAAACATGAATGAAGAACGTATTTCATCATAAAGCGGGACACTTATGAAGAGAAAAACATATTTGATGAACACTTTTGATTATAAGGGGGTACCCTTATGTTGAGAAAAAGATTATTTATGTACACATGTGATCATAAGGGTGGACCCTAATGATGAGAAAAACATTTGTGATGAACACTTTTGATCATAAGGGGCTACCCTTATGATGAGAAAAATATAAATGATGAATGCATTTGATCATAAAGGGGAACCATTATGAATAGAAAAACATAAATAATGAACACTTTTGATCATAAAGGGGTACCCTTATGATGAGAAAAACATAATTGATGAACTCTTTTGATCATAAGGGGGTACCCTTATGTTGAGAAAAACATAAATGATGAACGCATTTGATCATAAGCGGGGACCCTTATGATGAGAAAAACATTATTTATGTACACATTTAATCATAAGGGGGGATCCTTATGATGAGAAAAACATGGGTGATGAACGTATTTGATCATAAGGGGGGCCTCTTATGATGAGAAAAACATTTTTGATGAACACTTTTGATCATAACGGGGCACCCTCATGTAGAGAAAAGCATAATTGATGAACAATTTTGATCATAAGGAGGTACCCTTATGATGAGAAAAACATTATTTATAAACACATTTGATCATAAGGGGGGACCTTATGATGAGAAAAATCTAATTGATAAACTCTTTTGATCATAAGGGGGACCCTTATGATGAGATAAACATAATTGATGAACACTGTTGATCATAAGGGGGTACCCTTATGATGAGAAAAACATTATTTAAGTACTCATTTGATCATAAGGGCGTAACCTTATGATAAGAAAAACATTTTTGATAAACACTTTTGATCATAACGGGGCCCCTATGATGAGAAAAACATTATTTATGTACACATTTGATCATAAGGGGGAACCTTATGATGAGAAAAGCATAAATGATGTACGCATTTGATCATAAGGGGGGACCCTTATGAAGAGAAAAACATAATTGATGAACACTTGTGATCATAGGGGGGTACCCTTATGTTGAGAAAAACATTATTTATAGACACATTTGATCATAAAGGGGGACCCTTATGATGAGAAAAACATTATTTATGTACTCATGTGATCATAAGGGCGTAACCTTATGATGAGAAAAACATTTTTGATGAACACTTTTGATCATAACGGGGAACCCTTATAAAGAGAAAAACATTTTTGTTGAACACTTTTGATCATAACGGGGGACCCTTATGAAGAGAAAAACATGATTGATGAACACTGTTGATCATAAGGGAGTACCCTTATGATGAGAAAAGCATAAATGATGAACACATTTGATCATAAGGGAGACCCTTATGATGAGAAAAACATAAATGATGAACGTATTTGATCATAAGGGGGACCCTTATGATGAGAAAAACATTTTTGATGAACACTGTTGATCATAAGGGAGTACCCTTATGATGAGAAAAGCATAAATGATGAACGCATTTTATCATAATGGGGGAACCTTATGATGAGAAAAACTTAATTGATGAACACTTTTGATTATAAGGGGGTACCCTTATGTTGAGAAAAACATTATTTATGGACACATTTGACCATAAGGGGGGACCCTTATGTTGAGAAAAACATTATTTATGTACTCATGTGTTCATAAGGGCGTAACCTTATGATGAGAAAAACATTTTTGATGAACACTTTTGATCATAACGGGGCACCCTTATGAAGAGAAAAACATTTTTGATGTACACTTTTGATCATAACGGGGGACCCTTATGAAGACAAAAACATGATTGATGAACACTTGTGATTATAAGGGGGACCCTCATGATGAGAAAAACATAAATGATGAACGTATTTGATCATAAGGGGGACCCTAATGATGAGAAAAACATAAATGATGAACACTGTTGATCATAACGGGGAACCCTTATGATGAGAAAAACATATTTGATGAACACTTTTGATCATAAGGGGGTACCCTTATGATGAGAAAAACATAATTGATGAACTCTTTTGAACATTAGGGGGTACCCTTATGATGAGAAAAACATAAATGATGAACGCATTTGATCATAAGGGGGGACCCTTATGATGAGAAAAACATAAGTGATGAACGTATTTTTTCATAAAGCGGGAACCTTATGAAGAGAAAAATATAATTGATGAACACTGTTGATCATAAGGGGGTACCCTTATGATGGAGAAAAATATAAATGATGAAAGCATTTGATCATAAGGGGGGACCCTTATAATGAGAAAAGCATAAATGATGAACACATTTGAAAATAAGGGGGGACCCTTATAATGAGAAAAACGTAGTTGATGAACACTTTTGATCATATGGGGGTACCCTTATGATGAGAAAAACATAAATGATGAACGCATTTGATCATAAGGTGGGACCCTTATGAAGAGAAAAACATATTTGATGAACACTTTCGTTTATAAGGGGTTACCCTTATGAAGAGAAAAACATATTTGATGAACACTTTTGATTATAAGGGGGTACCCTTATGCTGAGAAAAACATTATTTATTTGCACATTTGATCATAAGGGAGGACCCTTATGATGAGAAAAACTTAATTGATGAACTCTTTTGATCATAACGGGGGACCCTTATGAAGAGAAAAACATGATTGATGAACACTTTTGATTATAAGGGGGACCCTTATGCTGAGAAAAACATAAATGATGAACACATTTGATCATAAGGGAAACCCTTATGATGAGAAAAACATAAATGATGAACGTATTTGATCATAAGGGGGACCCTAATGATGAGAAAAACATTTTTGATGAACACTGTTGATCATAAGGGAGTACCCTTATGATGAGAAAAGCATAAATGATGAACGCATTTTATCATAATGGGGGAACCTTATGATGAGAAAAACTTAATTGATGAACACTTTTGATTATAAGGGGGACCCTTATGTTGAGAAAAACATTATTTATGTACTCATGTGATCATAAGGGCGTAACCTTATGATGAGAAAAACATTTTTGATGAACACTTTTGATCATAACGGGGAACCCTTATGAAGAGAAAAACATTTTTGATGTACACTTTTGATCATAACGGGGGACCCTTATGAAGACAAAAACATGATTGATGAACACTTGTGATTATAAGGGGGACCCTTATGATTAGAAAAACATAAATGATGAACACATTTGATCATAAGGGGGACCCTCATGATGAGAAAAACATAAATGATGAACGTATTTGATCATAAGGGGGACCCTAATGATGAGAAAAACATAAATGATGAACACTTTTGATCATATGGGGGTACCCTTATGATGAGAAAAACATAAATGATGAACGCATTTGATCATAAGGTGGGACCCTTATGAAGAGAAAAACATATTTGATGAACACTTTCGTTTATAAGGGGGTACCCTTATGAAGAGAAAAACATATTTGATGAACACTTTTGATTATAAGGGGGTACCCTTATGCTGAGAAAAACATTATTTATTTGCACATTTGATCATAAGGGAGGACCCTTATGATGAGAAAAACTTAATTGATGAACTCTTTTGATCATAACGGGGGACCCTTATGAAGAGAAAAACATGATTGATGAACACTTTTGATTATAAGGGGGACCCTTATGATGAGAAAAACATAAATGATGAACGTATTTGATCATAAGGGGGACCCTAATGATGAGAAATAATTTTTGATGAACACTGTTGATCATAAGGGAGTACCCTTATGATGAGAAAAGCATAAATGATGAACGCATTTGATCATAAGGTGGGACCCTTATGAAGAGAAAAACATATTTGATGAACACTTTCGTTTATAAGGGGGTACCCTTATGAAGAGAAAAACATATTTGATGAACACTTTTGATTATAAGGGGGTACCCTTATGCTGAGAAAAACATTATTTATTTACACATTTGATCATAAGGGGGGACCCTTATGATGAGAAAAACAAAATTGATGAACGCATTTAATCATAAGGGGGAACCCTTATAATGAGAAAAACATAAATGATGAACAAATTTGATCATAAGGGATGACCCTTATGATGAGAAAAACGTAGTTGATGAACACTTTTGATCATATGGGGGTACCCTTATGATGAGAAAAACATAAATGATGAACGCATTTGATCATAAGGTGGGACCCTTATGAAGAGAAAAACATATTTGATGAACACTTTCGTTTATAAGGGGGTACCCTTATGAAGAGAAAAACATATTTGATGAACGCATTTGATCATAAGGGGGGACCCTTATGATGAGAAAAACAAAATTGATGAACGCATTTAATCATAAGGTGGGACCCTTATGCAGAGAAAAACATATTTGATGAACACTTTCGTTTATAAGGGGGTACCCTTATGAAGAGAAAAACATATTTGATGAACACTTTTGATTATAAGGGGGTACCCTTATGCTGAGAAAAACATTATTTATTTGCACATTTGATCATAAGGGAGGACCCTTATGATGAGAAAAACTTAATTGATGAACTCTTTTGATCATAACGGGGGACCCTTATGAAGAGAAAAACATGATTGATGAACACTTTTGATTATAAGGGGGACCCTTATGATGAGAAAAACATAAATGATGAACGTATTTGATCATAACGGGGGACCCTTATGAAGAGAAAAACATGATTGATGAACACTTTTGATTATAAGGGGGACCCTTATGATGAGAAAAACATAAATGATGAACGCATTTGATCATAATGGGTGACCCTTATGAAGAGAAAAACATAATTGATGAACACTGTTGATCATAAGAGGGTACCCTTATGATGAGAAAAACATAAATGATGAACGCATTTGATCATAAGGGGGGACTCTTATGATGAGAAAAACATATATGATGAACGCATTTGATTATAAGGGGGACCCTTATGATGAGAAAAACATAATTGATGAACACTTTTGATTATAAGGGGGACCTTTATGATGAGAAAAACAAAATTGATAAACGCATTTGATCATAATGGGTGACCCTTATGATGAGAAAAACATGATTGATGAACACTGTTGATCATAAGGGGGTACCCTTATGATGAGAAAAACATAAATGATGAACGTATTTGATCATAAAGCGGGACCCTTATGAAGAGAAAAACATATTTGATGAACACTTATGATTATAAGGGGTTACCTTTATGATGAGAAAAACATTATTTATGTACATATGTGATCATAAGGGGGGACCCTAATGATGAAAAAACATTTTTGATGAACACTTTTGATCATAAGATGATGAGAAAAATACGAATGATGAACGCATTTGATCATAAGTTCGGACCCTTATGAATAGAAAAACATAAATAATGAACACTTTTGATCATAAGGGGGTACCCTTATGATGAGAAAAACATTATTTATTTACACATTTGATCATAAGGGTGGACCTTTATGATGAGAAAAATAAAATTGATGAACGCATTTAATCATAAGGGGGCACCCTTATGATGAGAAAAACATAAATGATGAACGCATTTGATCATGAGTGATGACCCTTATGAAGAGAAAAACATAATTGATGAACACTTTTGTTCATAAGGGGGTACCCTTATGATGAGAAAAACATAAATGATGAACGCATTTGATCATAAGTGGGACCCTTATGATGAGAAAAGCATAAATGATGAACGTATTTGATCATAAAGCGGGACCCTTATGAAGAGAAAAACATATTTGATGAACACTTTTGATTATAAGGGGGTACCCTTATGATGAGAAAAACATTTTTTATTTACACATTTGATCATAAGGGGGACCCTTATGATGAGAAAAACATAAATGATGAATGTATTTGATCATAAAGCGGGACCCTTATGAAGAGAAAAACATATTTGATGAACGCTTTTGATTATAAGGGGGTACCCTTATGATAAGAAAAACATTATTTATGTACTCATTTGATCATAAGGGCGTAACCTTATGAAGAGAAAAACATATTTGATGAACACTTTTGATTATAAGGGGTTCCCTTATGATGAGAAAAACATTATTTATTTACACATTTGATCATAAGGGGGAACCTTATGATGAGAAAATTCTAATTGATAAACTCTTTTGATCATAAGGGGGGACCCTTATGATGAGATAAACATAATTGATGAACACTGTTGATCATAAGGGGGTACCCTTATGATGAAAAAACATTATTTAAGTACTCATTTGATCATAAGGGCGTAACCTTATGAAGAGAAAAACATATTTGATGAACACTTTTGATTATAAGGGGGTATTCTTATGATGAGAAAAACAAAAATGATGAACGGATTTGTTCTTAAGGGTGGACCATTTTGATGAGAAAAACATGATTTATGTACACATTTGATTATAAGGGGGATCTTTATGATGAGAAAAACATTATTTAGGTACACATTTGATTATAAGGGGCTCCCCTTATGATGAGAAAAATATAAATGATGAACGCATTTGTTCATAAGGGTGGACCATTTTGATGAGAAAAACATGTTTTATGTACACATTTGATTATAAAGGGGACCCTTATGATGAGAAAAACATAGATGATGAACGTATTTGATCATAGGGGGGACCCTTATGATGAGAAAACCATTATTTATGAACACATTTGATCATAAGAGGGACTCCTATGATGAGAAAAACATTTTTGATGAACACTTTTGATCATAAGGGGGTATTCTTATGATAAGAAAAACAAAAATGATGAACGGATTTGTTCTTAAGGGTGGACCATTTTGATGAGAAAAACATGATTTATGTACACATTTGATTATAAGGGGGATCTTTATGATGAGAAAAACATTATTTAGGTACACATTTGATTATAAGGAGGACCCTTATGATGTGAAAAACATTATTTAAGTACTCATTTGATCATAAGGGCGTAACCTTATGATGAGAAAAACATTTTTGATGAACACTTTTGATCATAACGGGGCCCCTATGATGAGAAAAACATTATTTATGTTCACATTTGATCATAAGGGGGAACCTTATGATGAGAAAAATCTAATTGATAAACTCTTTTGATCATAAGGGGGGACCCTTATGATGAGATAAACATAATTGATGAACACTGTTGATCATAAGGGGGTACCCTTATGATGAAAAAACATTATTTAAGTACTCATTTGATCATAAGGGCGTAACCTTATGATGAGAAAAACATTTTTGATGAACACTTTTGATCATAACGGGGCCCCTATGATGAGAAAAACATTATTTATGTACACATTTGATCATAAGGGGGAACCTTATGATGAGAAAAATCTAATTGATAAACTCTTTTGATCATAAGGGTGGACCCTTATGATGAGAAAAACATAAATGATGAACGCATTTGATCATAAGGGGGGACCCTTATGATGAGAAAAACATAAATGAAGAACGTATTTCATCATAAAGCGGGACACTTATGAAGAGAAAAACATATTTGATGAACACTTTTGATTATAAGGGGGTCCCTTATGATGAGAAAGACATTATTTATTTACACATTTGATCATAAGGGGGAACCTTATGATGAGAAAAATCTAATTGATAAACTCTTTTGATAATAAGGGGGGACCCTTATGATGAGATAAACATAATTGATGAACACTGTTGATCATAAGGGGGTACCCTCATGATGAGAAAAACATTATTTAAGTACTCATTTGATCATAAGGGCGTAACCTTATGAAGAGAAAAACATATTTGATGAACACTTTTGATTATAAGGGGGTATTCTTATGATGAGAAAAACAAAAATGATGAACGGATTTGTTCTTAAGGGGGGACCCTTATGATGAGAAAAACATAAATGAAGAACGTATTTCATCATAAAGCGGGACACTTATGAAGAGAAAAACATATTTGATGAACACTTTTGATTATAAGGGGGTCCCTTATGATGAGAAAGACATTATTTATTTACACATTTGATCATAAGGGGGAACCTTATGATGAGAAAAATCTAATTGATAAACTCTTTTGATAATAAGGGGGGACCCTTATGATGAGATAAACATAATTGATGAACACTGTTGATCATAAGGGGGTACCCTCATGATGAGAAAAACATTATTTAAGTACTCATTTGATCATAAGGGCGTAACCTTATGAAGAGAAAAACATATTTGATGAACACTTTTGATTATAAGGGGGTATTCTTATGATGAGAAAAACAAAAATGATGAACGGATTTGTTCTTAAGGGTGGACCATTTTGATGAGAAAAACATGATTTATGTACACATTTGATTATAAGGGGGATCTTTATGATGAGAAAAACATTATTTAGGTACACATTTGATTATAAGGGGCTCCCCTTATGATGAGAAAAATATAAATGATGAACGCATTTGTTCATAAGGGTGGACCATTTTGATGAGAAAAACATGTTTTATGTACACATTTGATTATAAAGGGGACCCTTATGATGAGAAAAACATAGATGATGAACGTATTTGATCATAGGGGGGACCCTTATGATGAGAAAAACATTATTTATGAACACATTTGATCATAAGAGGGACCCCTATGATGAGAAAAACATTTTTGATGAACACTTTTGATCATAAGGGGGTATTCTTATGATGAGAAAAACAAAAATGATGAACGGATTTGTTCTTAAGGGTGGACCATTTTGATGAGAAAAACATGATTTATGTACACATTTGATTATAAGGGGGATCTTTATGATGAGAAAAACATTATTTAGGTACACATTTGATTATAAGGAGGACCCTTATGATGAGAATAACATTATTTATGTACACATTTGATTATAAGGGGGTCCCTTATGATGAGAAAAACATTATTTATTTACACATTTGTTCATAAGGGGGTCCCCTTATGATTGGAAAAACATAATTGATGAACACTTTTGATCATAAGGGGGTATCCTTATGATGAGAAAAATAAAAATGATGAACGCATTTGTTCATAAGGGTGGACCATTTTGATGAAAAAAACATTTTTTATGTACACATTTGATTATAAGGGGGGACCCTTATGATGAGAAAAACATTATTTATTTTCACATTTGATCATAAGGGGGTCCCCTTATAATTGGAAAAAAATAATTGATGAACGCATTTGATCTTAAGGGGAGACCCTTATAATGAGAAAAACATAAATGATGAACGCATTTGATCATAAGCGGGGACCCTTATGATGAGAAAAACATTATTTATGTACACATTTGATCATAAGGGGGGATCCTTATGATGAGAAAAACATATATGATGAACGTATTTGATCATAAGGGGGGCCTCTTATGATGAGAAAAACATTTTTGATGAACACTTTTGATCATAACGGGGCCCCTATGATGAGAAAAACATTATTTATGTACACATTTGATCATAAGGGGGAACCTTATGATGAGAAAAATCTAATTGATAAACTCTTTTGATCATAAGGGGGGACCCTTATGATGAGATAAACATAATTCATGAACACTGTTGATCATAAGGGGGTACCCTTATGATAAGAAAAACATTATTTAAGTACTCATTTGATCATAAGGGCGTAACCTTATGATGAGAAAAACATATTTGATGAACACTTTTGATTATAAGGGGGTACCCTTATGTTGAGAAAAACATTATTTATGAACACATTTGATCATAAGGGGGACCCCTATGATGAGAAAAACATTTTTGTTGAACACTTTTGAACATAACGGAGGGCCCTTATGAAGAGAAAAACATAATTGATGAACAATTTTGATCAAAAGGAGGTACCCTTATGATGAGAAAAACATTTTTGATGAACGCATTTGATCATAAGGGGGGACCCTTATAATGAGAAAAACGTAGTTGATGAACACTTTTGATCATATGGGGGTACCCTTATGATGAGAAAAACATAAATGATGAACGCATTTGATCATAAGGTGGGACCCTTATGAAGAGAAAAACATATTTGATGAACACTTTCGTTTATAAGGGGTTACCCTTATGAAGAGAAAAACATATTTGATGAACACTTTTGATTATAAGGGGGTACCCTTATGCTGAGAAAAACATTATTTATTTGCACATTTGATCATAAGGGAGGACCCTTATGATGAGAAAAACTTAATTGATGAACTCTTTTGATCATAACGGGGGACCCTTATGAAGAGAAAAACATGATTGATGAACACTTTTGATTATAAGGGGGACCCTTATGCTGAGAAAAACATAAATGATGAACACATGTGATCATAAGGGAGACCCTTATGATGAGAAAAACATAAATGATGAACGTATTTGATCATAAGGGGGACCCTAATGATGAGAAAAACATTTTTGATGAACACTGTTGATCATAAGGGAGTACCCTTATGATGAGAAAAGCATAAATGATGAACGCATTTTATCATAATGGGGGAACCTTATGATGAGAAAAACTTAATTGATGAACACTTTTGATTATAAGGGGGACCCTTATGTTGAGAAAAACATTATTTATGTACTCATGTGATCATAAGGGCGTAACCTTATGATGAGAAAAACATTTTTGATGAACACTTTTGATCATAACGGGGAACCCTTATGAAGAGAAAAACATTTTTGATGTACACTTTTGATCATAACGGGGGACCCTTATGAAGACAAAAACATGATTGATGAACACTTGTGATTATAAGGGGGACCCTTATGATTAGAAAAACATAAATGATGAACACATTTGATCATAAGGGGGACCCTCATGATGAGAAAAACATAAATGATGAACGTATTTGATCATAAGGGGGACCCTAATGATGAGAAAAACATAAATGATGAACACTTTTGATCATATGGGGGTACCCTTATGATGAGAAAAACATAAATGATGAACGCATTTGATCATAAGGTGGGACCCTTATGAAGAGAAAAACATATTTGATGAACACTTTCGTTTATAAGGGGGTACCCTTATGAAGAGAAAAACATATTTGATGAACACTTTTGATTATAAGGGGGTACCCTTATGCTGAGAAAAACATTATTTATTTGCACATTTGATCATAAGGGAGGACCCTTATGATGAGAAAAACTTAATTGATGAACTCTTTTGATCATAACGGGGGACCCTTATGAAGAGAAAAACATAAATGATGAACACATTTGATCATAAGGGGGACCCTCAT
Organism: Amiota mariae; assembly: GCA_035041805.1. Classification (NCBI taxonomy): domain Eukaryota; kingdom Metazoa; phylum Arthropoda; class Insecta; order Diptera; family Drosophilidae; genus Amiota; species Amiota mariae. Next base: position 23,205 of record JAWNKV010000700.1, read on the forward strand.
GATGAGAAAAACATAAATGATGAACGTATTTGATCATAAGGGGGACCCTAATGATGAGAAAAACATAAATGATGAACACTTTTGATCATATGGGGGTACCCTTATGATGAGAAAAGCATAAATGATGAACGCATTTGATCATAAGGTGGGACCCTTATGAAGAGAAAAACATATTTGATGAACACTTTCGTTTATAAGGGGGTACCCTTATGAAGAGAAAAACATATTTGATGAACACTTTTGATTATAAGGGGGTACCCTTATGCTGAGAAAAACATTATTTATTTACACATTTGATCATAAGGGGGGACCCTTATGATGAGAAAAACAAAATTGATGAACGCATTTAATCATAAGGGGGAACCCTTATAATGAGAAAAACATAAATGATGAACAAATTTGATCATAAGGGATGACCCTTATGATGAGAAAAACGTAGTTGATGAACACTTTTGATCATATGGGGGTACCCTTATGATGAGAAAAACATAAATGATGAACGCATTTGATCATAAGGTGGGACCCTTATGAAGAGAAAAACATATTTGATGAACACTTTCGTTTATAAGGGGGTACCCTTATGAAGAGAAAAACATATTTGATGAACGCATTTGATCATAAGGGGGGACCCTTATGATGAGAAAAACAAAATTGATGAACGCATTTAATCATAAGGTGGGACCCTTATGCAGAGAAAAACATATTTGATGAACACTTTCGTTTATAAGGGGGTACCCTTATGAAGAGAAAAACATATTTGATGAACACTTTTGATTATAAGGGGGTACCCTTATGCTGAGAAAAACATTATTTATTTGCACATTTGATCATAAGGGAGGAAGGACCCTTATGATGAGAAAAACTTAATTGATGAACTCTTTTGATCATAACGGGGGACCCTTATGAAGAGAAAAACATGATTGATGAACACTTTTGATTATAAGGGGGACCCTTATGATGAGAAAAACATAAATGATGAACGTATTTGATCATAAGGGGGACCCTAATGATGAGAAAAACATTTTTGATGAACACTGTTGATCATAAGGGAGTACCCTTATGATGAGAAAAGCATAAATGGTGAACGCATTTTATCATAATGGGGGAACCTTATGATGAGAAAAACTTAATTGATGAACACTTTTGATTATAAGGGGGTACCCTTATGTTGAGAAAAACATTATTTATGGACACATTTGATCATAAGGGAGGACCCTTATGATGAGAAAAACTTAATTGATGAACTCTTTTGATCATAACGGGGGACCCTTATGAAGAGAAAAACATGATTGATGAACACTTTTGATTATAAGGGGGACCCTTATGATGAGAAAAACATAAATGATGAACGCATTTGATCATAAGGGATGACCCTTATGATGAGAAAAATTAATTGATGAACTCTTTTGATCATAAGGGGGTACCCTTATGATGAGAAAAACATAATTGATGAACACTTTTGATCATAAGGGGGCACCCTGATGATGAGAAAAACATTATTTATTTACAAATTTGTTCATATGAGGTTTCCTTATGATGAGAAAAACTTAATTGATGAACACTTTTGATTATAAGGGGGTACCCTTATGTTGAGAAAAACATTATTTACGGACACATTTGATCATAAGGGGGGACCCTTATGATGAGAAAAACATTATTTATGTACTCATTTGATCATAAGGGCGTAACCTTATGATGAGAAAAACATTTTTGATGAACACTTTTGATCATAACGGGGAACCCTTATGAAGAGAAAAACATTATTGATGAACACTTTTGATTATAAGGGGGACCCTTATGATGAGAAAAACATAATTGATGAACACTTTTGATCATAAGGAGGTACCCTTATGAAGAGAAAAACATATTTGATGAACGCTTTTGATTATAAGGGGGTACCCTTATGATAAGAAAAACATTATTTATGTACAATTGTGATCATAAGGGGGGACCCTAATGATGAAAAAACATTTTTGATGAACACTTTTGATCATAAGGGGGTACCCTTATGATGCGAAAAACATAATTGAGGAACACTTTTGATCATAAGGACGTACCATTATGATGAGAAAAACATTATTTATTTACAAATTTGTTCATAAGAGGCGACCCTTATGATGAGAAAAACATAAATAATGAACGCATTTGATCATAAAAGTGACCTTTATGATGAGAAAAACAAAATTGATAAACGCATTTGATCATAATGGGTGACCCTTATGAAGAGAAAAACATAATTGATGAACACTGTTGATCATAAGGGGGTACCCTTATGATGAGAAAAACATAGATGATGAACGCATTTGATTATAAGGGGGACCCTTATGATGAGAAAAACATAATTGATGAACACTTTTGATTATAAGGGGGTACCCTTATGATGAGAAAAACATTTTTTATTTACACATTTGATCATAAGGGGGACCCTTATGATGAGAAAAACATAAATGATGAACGTATTTGATCATAAAGCGGGACCCTTATGAAGAGAAAAACATATTTGATGAACGCTTTTGATTATAAGGGGGTACCCTTATGATAAGAAAAACATTATTTATGTACATATGTGATCATAAGGGGGGACCCTAATGATGAAAAAACATTTTTGATGAACACTTTTGATCTTAAGGGGGGACCCTAATGATGAAAAAACATTTTTGATGAACACTTTTGATCTTAAGGGGATACCCTTATGATGAGAAAAATATAAATGATGAACGCATTTGATCATAAGTTGGGACCCTTATGAATAGAAATACATAAATAATGAACACGTTTGATCATAAGGGGGACCCTTATGATAAGAAAAACATTATTTATGTACACATTTGATCATAAGGGGGGACCTTTATGATGAGAAAAACAAAATTGATGAACGCATTTGATCATAATGGGTGACCCTTATGAAGAGAAAAACATAAATGATGAACGCATTTGATTATAAGGGGGACCCTTATGAAGAGAAAAACATAATTGATGAACACTTTTGATTATAAGGGGGACCCTTATGATGAGAAAACCATTATTTATGTACACATTTGATCATAAGTGGGGACACTTATGATGAGAAAAACATTATTTATGTACACATTTGATTATAAGGGGGGATCCTTATGATATGAAAAACATAGATGATGAACGTATTTGATCATAAGGGGGGACCCTTATGAAGAGAAAAACATATTTGATGAAAACTTTTGATTATAAGGGGGTACCCTTATGATGAGAAAAACATTATTTATGTACACATGTGATCATAAGGGGGACCCTAATGATGATAAAACATGTTTGATGAACACTTTTGATCATAAGGGGGGACCCTTATGATGAGAAAAACATTATTTATTTACACATTTGATCATAAGGGATGACCTTTATGATGAGAAAAACAAAATTTATGAACGCATTTAATCATAAGGGGGAACCCTTATAATGAGAAAAACATAAATGATGAACGCATTTTATCATAAGGGGAGACCCTTATAATGAGAAAAATATAAATGATGAACGCATTTGATCATAAGGGGGGACCCTTATGAAGAGAAAAACATATTTGATGAACACTTTTGATTATAAGGGAGTACCCTTATGTTGAGAAAAACATTATTTATGTACACATGTGATCATAAGGGTGGACCCTAATGATGAGAAAAACATTTGTGATGAACACTTTTGATCATAAGGGGCTACCCTTATGATGAGAAAAATATAAATGATGAACGCATTTGATCATAAAGGGGGACCCTTATGAATAGAAAAACATCAATAATGAACACTTTTGATCATAAAGGGGTACCCTTATGATGAAAAAAACATAATTGATGAACTCTTTTGATCATAAGGGGAGACCCTTATAATGAGAAAAAAATATATGATGAACTCATTTGATCATAAGGGGGGACCCTTATAATGAGAAAAGCACAAATGATGAACGCATTTGATCATAAGGGGGAACCCTTATGAAGAGAAAAACATTTTTGATGGAAACTTTTGATCATAACGGGGGACCCTTATGAAGAGAAAAACATGATTGATGAACACATTTGATTATAAGGGGGACCCTTATGATGAGAAAAACATAATTGATGAACACTTTTGATCATAAGGACGTACCATTATGATGAGAAAAACATTATTTATTTACAAATTTGTTCATAAGAGGCGACCCTTATGATGAGAAAAACATAAATAATGAACGCATTTGATCATAAAAGTGACCTTTATGATGAGAAAAACAAAATTGATAAACGCATTTGATCATAATGGGTGACCCTTATGAAGAGAAAAACATAATTGATGAACACTGTTGATCATAAGGGGGTACCCTTATGATGAGAAAAACATAGATGATGAACGCATTTGATCATAAGGGGGGACTCTTATGATGAGAAAAACATATATGATGAACGCATTTGATTATAAGGGGGACCCTTATGATGAGAAAAACATAATTGATGAACACTTTTGATTATAAGGGGGACCCTTATGATGAGAAAAACATTATTTATTTACACATTTGATCTTAAGGGGGACCCTTATGATGAGAAAAACATAAATGATGAACGTATTTGATCATAAAGCGGGACCCATATGAAGAGAAAAACATATTTGATGAATACTTATGATCATAAGGGTGGACCTTTATGATGAGAAAAACAAAATTGATGAACGCATTTAATCATAAGGGGGCACCCTTATGATGAGAAAAACATAAATGATGAACGCATTTGATCATGAGGGATGACCCTTATGAAGAGAAAAACATAATTGATGAACACTTTTGTTCATAAGGGGGTACCCTTATGATGAGAAAAACATAAATGATGATCGCATTTGATCATAAGTGGGACCCTTATGATGAGAAAAGCATAAATGATGAACGTATTTGATCATAAAGCGGGACCCTTATGAAGAGAAAAACATATTTGATGAACACTTTTGATTATAAGGGGGCACCCTTATGATGAGAAAAACATTTTTTATTTACACATTTGATCATAAGGGGGACCCTTATGATGAGAGAAACATAAATGATGAACGTATTTGATCATAAAGCGGGACCCTTATGAAGAGAAAAACATATTTGATGAACACTTTTGATTATAAGGGGGTACCCTTATGATAAGAAAAACATTATTTATGTACACATTTGATCATAAGGGGGGACCTTTATGATGAGAAAAACAAAATTGATGAACGCATTTGATCATAATGGGTGACCCTTATGAAGAGAAAAACATATTTGATGAACACTTTCGTTTATAAGGGGGTACCCTTATGAAGAGAAAAACATATTTGATGAACACTTTTGATTATAAGGGGGTACCCTTATGGTGAGAAAAACATTATTTATTTGCACATTTGATCATAAGGGGGGACACTTATGATGAGAAAAACATTATTTATGTACACATTTGATTATAAGGGGGGATCCTTATGATATGAAAAACATATTTGATGAACACTTTTGATTATAAGAGGCTACCCTTATGGTGAGAAAAATATAAATGATGAACGCATTTGATCATAAGTTGGGACCCTTATGAATAGAAATACATAAATAATGAACACTTTTGATCATAAGGGGGGACCCTTATGAAGAGAAAAACATATTTGATGAATACTTATGATCATAAGGGTGGACCTTTATGATGAGAAAAACAAAATTGATGAACGCATTTAATCATAAGGGGGCACCCTTATGATGAGAAAAACAAAATTGATGAACGCATTTGATCATGAGGGGGAACCCTTATAATGAGAAAAACATAAATGATGAACGCATTTGATCATAAGGGATGACCCTTATGAAGAGAAAAACATATTTGATGAACACTTTTGATCATAAAGGGGTACCCTTATGATGAGAAAAACTTAAATGTTGAACGCATTTTATTATAAGGGGAGACCCTTATAATGAGAAAAATATAAATGATGAACGCATTTGATCATAAGGGGGGACCCTTATGAAGAGAAAAACATATTTGATGAACACTTTTGATTATAAGGGAGTACCCTTATGATGAGAAAAACATTATTTATGTACACATGTGATCATAAGGGGGACCCTAATGATGATAAAACATGTTTGATGAACACTTTTGATCATAAGGGGCTACCCTTATGATGAGAAAAATATAAATGATGAACGCATTTGATTATAATGGGGGACCCTTATGAATAGAAAAACATCAATAATGAACACTTTTGATCATAAAGGGGTACCCTTATGATGAAAAAAACATAATTGATGAACTCTTTTGATCATAAGGGGAGACCCTTATAATGAGAAAAAAATATATGATGAACTCATTTGATCATAAGGGGGGACCCTTATAATGAGAAAAGCACAAATGATGAACGCATTTGATCATAAGGGGGAACCCTTATGAAGAGAAAAACATTTTTGATGGAAACTTTTGATCATAACGGGGGACCCTTATGAAGAGAAAAACATGATTGATGAACACATTTGATTATAAGGGGGACCCTTATGATGAGAAAAACATAATTGATGAACACTTTTGATCATAAGGACGTACCATTATGATGAGAAAAACATTATTTATTTACAAATTTGTTCATAAGAGGCGACCCTTATGATGAGAAAAACATAAATAATGATCGCATTTGATCATAAAAGTGACCTTTATGATGAGAAAAACAAAATTGATAAACGCATTTGATCATAATGGGTGACCCTTATGAAGAGAAAAACATAATTGATGAACACTGTTGATCATAAGGGGGTACCCTTATGATGAGAAAAACATAGATGATGAACGCATTTGATCATAAGGGGGGACTCTTATGATGAGAAAAACATATTTGTTGAACGCATTTGATTATAAGGGGGACCCTTATGATGAGAAAAACATAATTGATGAACACTTTTGATTATAAGGGGGACCCTTATGATGAGAAAAACATTATTTATTTACACATTTGATCTTAAGGGGGACCCTTATGATGAGAAAAACATAAATGATGAACGTATTTGATCATAAAGCGGGACCCTTATGAAGAGAAAAACATATTTGATGAATACTTATGATCATAAGGGTGGACCTTTATGATGAGAAAAACAAAATTGATGAACGCATTTAATCATAAGGGGGACCCTTATGATGAGAAAAACATAAATGATGAACGCATTTGATCATGAGGGATGACCCTTATGAAGAGAAAAACATAATTGATGAACACTTTTGTTCATAAGGGGGTACCCTTATGATGAGAAAAACATAAATGATGATCGCATTTGATCATAAGTGGGACCCTTATGATGAGAAAAGCATAAATGATGAACGTATTTGATCATAAAGCGGGACCCTTATGAAGAGAAAAACATATTTGATGAACACTTTTGATTATAAGGGGGTACCCTTATGATGAGAAAAACATTTTTTATTTACACATTTGATCATAAGGGGGACCCTTATGATGAGAAAAACATAAATGATGAACGTATTTGATCATAAAGCGGGACCCTTATGAAGAGAAAAACATATTTGATGAACACTTTTGATTATAAGGGGGTACCCTTATGATAAGAAAAACATTATTTATGTACATATGTGATCATAAGGGGGGAACCTAATGATGAAAAAACATTTTTGATGAACACTTTAGATCTTAAGGGGGGACCCTAATGATGAAAAAACATTTTTGATGAACACTTTTGATCTTAAGGGGATACCCTTATGATGAGAAAAA
>JAWNKV010000701.1:0-22136 GCA_035041805.1 Amiota mariae
GCACATCCCTTTGTTTGTACGCTTATTTTTGCGGATGACACAGCACTTTACAGTATTGGTGACATATGCACAGATATACAAAATGAGCTACAAAGCTCATTGGACTCCCTGTCATCTTATTTCTATCAATGGAAAATTAAGGTAAATGCCGTTAAAACCAAAGCGATTTATTTCACAATGAAAAGAAAGCCAGTCTTTTTGCCAAGCGTAGAGCTTCAACTTAATAACTCCACCATTAAATGGGAAAATTCAGTTAAGTATCTGGGTGTTATTCTAGATAAAAAACTTCTTTTCAGAGAGCATATCAGTAAAACCCTAGACAAAATAAATAAGACTGTACGTATCTTATACCCGTTTATTAACCGCCGATCAAAACTCTCGATCCAAAATAAACTAACCATCTACAAATCGATACTTTTACCTATATATACATAATATGCATATATATATTTACCTATTATATGGGTCTGAAATATGGGGTGGCTGTGCAAAGACTCATATAAGAAAATTGCAGACTGTCCAAAATAAAATCATGAAAATGATATTTCACCTACCATACTTTTATGCAACAAATCTTTTGCATATAAAAGCAAATGTTGAAATGATTGATGAGCTCATCTATCGTGCTACAAGTAAATTTAGGCAAAAAAACATCTAATATTGCACAGCTACGTGCTGACAGGTACTTCCCCTCCAAGTTTTCGATTAGCTTTCATGAAGTATCAGCTTCCTTTAGATTTAAGTATTTTAAGTTTAAGTTTAATTTTCTTTTTTCTTTTTGGTTCAAGGTTTTTAATGCCATCTTTCCTTGGGTAATTTAAATGTAACAACAATAAATGTTAATAATTAATTAATTAAGCCAAATTTATAATGTCTCAGCTGTACAGTAAGTCTAAACTCTGATAAATATTAGTTGCTAGCTTTAAGCAATATTATAAAATGTATATATATATGGCGAATAAAGCAAATTATTAAATTAAATTATATGTATAGATAGATTTGTAAATGCAGTCAAAACACAAACAACGAAACACGCAGTCTGTCTCTTAGGTCGATCTCAATGACCAACATATACAAAAAGAAGAAAACGAAGAGCGCAATGCTTTTGTGCGTACTCAGAGAGGAAAAAATACAACAATAACAAAAACAACACTAAATTCTAGAAGAAGCACAGCATGAAAACATACGAACGTTTCTGTGCTTGACTGTCGAAAAAAAATTTAAAAATTGTAATCCTAAAAAACTATATTTTTAAAATTAAAAATCAAAAAAGTAAGTGTGCCACGACACTCATTGGCAACGTAGCATTTTACTGGAGAAAGAATTTTTAAAATCGGATAAGTACTTTCGAAGATTACCGGTTTCATAAAAACAAACATTACCTCTTTATTATATTAGTACACATTTATAAACAGTTTGGGTGTACTTAAAAATACAAACAAACAAAGGCTAAATTAGAAGCTATAGCTACGATGGCCTTAATCTTAGTTATTAGCTTATACTTATTTAAAATTATTTACAAAATTAAAATAAATTATTGCCGATTTATTGGCATGAATATTTCTAAAGTATAGGAGCTGAATTTATATACAAAAGTTAAATTATTTAATTAATATTAATTTTTAAAATCGGATAAGTACTTTCGAAGATTACCGGTTTCATAAAAACAAACATTACCTCTTTATTATATTAGTACACATTTATAAACAGTTTGGGTGTACTTAAAAATACAAACAAACAAAGGCTAAATTAGAAGCTATAGCTACGATGGCCTTAAGCTTAGTTATTAGCTTATACGTATTTAAAATTATTTACAAAATTAAAATAAATTATTGCCGATTTATTGGCATGAATATTTCTAAAGTATAGGAGCTGAATTTATATACAAAAGTTAAATTATTTAATTAATATTAATTTTTTTTTTAAATTATATACAAAAGTTAATATATTTAATTAATGTAACTATTTATTTTAATTACTTATTTATTTATTTATTAACAGCTGTTTTTAAATAAATATAAATATATTAGGATCAGTAAAAAGATGTCCGTACTCTTGCAATGATTTTTGGTCTTGGTTGATTAGTTTGTAGTGGGGATTTGTCAAATGCCAGATTGATTTGAATTTCTTCAGAAAAATTGTGCCAATGTGTTTTTTAACATCATCAGTGTTAAAATTTCCCTGGAAGATTAGTGGGTATTCAAAGTCGGATTTGGCAGCTTTAACCGTCTGTTCATTTCCGGGAATAAGACAATGACCGGGGACCCAAAGTATGTTTATACGGGGGAAGTTATCTGTGAGAATTCGTCTGATTAATGATGGGTAATGATTAAGGTTTGAGATATTGGCTATGGCATCTATGGAGGAGAGGGAATCAGTACAGATGGTCAAAAGACAATTTTTGGCTGTAATGACCGCTTCAAAAATGGTTATTATTTCGGTAGAATTAATAGAAATATAGTATGGAAGGAGGGATATTTTAATTGAGTTGGGGGTGACAATATTGAATGACGAAGCACTGTATAATTATGATCCATTAGTGTAAAAGAGCGTGTGGGATTGTAATGTATTCTTGGCGTAGTCGATTTGAGAAGTAAGTGAAGCATAGTGTTGATTGTTGCAGCGTTAAATGACCATGACGGACTAATGCTAATTTTAAACGTTACTGGCTTAACTGGTAAGTGAAGTTGTTTGGCAAGGGAGATTGCAAGATGTAATGAGGATGGGTATCTTTGGCTATTTTTAGATTTTAAAATTTTGTGGAGGAGGTTGTTGATTGGGGTTTATCTGAAGGGTCCCAAGGCGGTTCGAATGGGAGAATAAGAAATTGATTTTAATTTGTTGAGTTGAGACTTCGAGTGTACAAGTATAAGCCAAAATCTATCTTAGACATAATTATTGCCTTTATAACGTTAACTATTGTAAGTTGGTTGTAGTTGTATTTGTTGTTGGATAGGTATTTAATAATATTCAGTTTTTTCGATAGGGAAAGAATGATTTTTGTAATATGAAGATTCCATCTGTAGGATTTATTGAAGGTTAAGCCAAGAATTTTAAGAGAATCAACTTTGATTATTTGGGCCAAGGATGAAGAAACGTTTATGTTACAGTATTTTTTTCTACAAATATGTAGGTGTTTACACTTTGACAGCGATAGTTGAGCACCTGAATACTCACACCAGGTGTGAATATCGTTAAGGAGATCATCAACTGCAAGTGTGGATTTTTTATTCAGTCTTTGAAATATAACATCTGCATATGCTGAGAAATTTAATTGTTTGTGGGTGGCAATTGTTCTGTTGAGTTTGTTGTTCACTATCAGGAATAGGATAACTGAGAGGGGAGAACCTTGGGGTATTCTATTATATTTGGGTATTGTGGAAGAGAAGTTATTGTCAATGACCACTGTAATTTTTTCATTGGACATAAAGTTTAATATGTAGTTGATAATCTTTTGGCCGACTTTCCATTTGTGAAACTCATCGATAACTGAGTGGATACCAATTCTATCGAAGGCCTTGCTGAAGTAATGAGATTATTTAGATGTGGTTTTTTGTGGAGAGGGCTGACGATATGTGGTAAACTAGAGCTAGTATAGAATCAGATATCGACTTTGTTTTTCTAAAGCCGCATTGTCGACTATCGATAGATTAAGTCCGAAACACAAACCACCCTAGTCGGTTAGCTACAATTTTATTTAGCGTTTTTGCGCAGAACGGGTTTAGGGAGATAGGACGGTAAGAATTTAGATTGGTTTTGTCAGAGTTAGGTTTGATTATAGGTATTATTTTACTTATTTTGTATTTCTGAGGTATTATGGATTTAGTGAATATGTTATTGTAAAGATTATATTAGAAGACGTGTTTTATCGGACGGATGAAGACTTTTTAAGATAGGATACGAGATTCTGTCCAGACCAGGCGTCTTGCCTTTTAGCTTTGAAAGAGCAGAGTTGAGTTCAGAGGGGGAGATTGGTTTTTCCAGTTGTGGGGCTATTGAGGAGGGCGCATACAATATTGACGGTGTGGTGTTTTTATGCTGTTGGAATGTAGTAGAGAAGTTGGCATCGCTAGAAGTGGATGATCAATATTTATTGAATTCTTCAGCTATAAGGTGCTTGTTGGTTATTGTAGAGTGTGGTGTTGAAATGCAGTAGATAGAGTAGTGTGGTTTGGTGCCACAAAAGTGTCTTATGCTGGCCTTGGATGTCTTTGATGAAGGACTAATTTCTTTAAAGAGACTCTGCTTGCAGATTTACCATTGCGTTTGAATTAGAGCTGTGCGTGAATCGTGCGTGAACGTGTGTGATCGTGAAAGTCCAAAAAAAAAGTGAATTCATGATCGTGAACGAGTGCCGAAATTGCGTGAAAATCGTGAAAGCGTTTCTTCACGACAATTCACGACGTCACGGTATATATATGTACATCAAATTTGTTTTAGACTGAATTTCTCCGCGCCATATGATTTTAAAAAATCCAATAAAATAATCAATATTAAATTAACGTATGTCAGAATCGATTTAATGTAACATAAATCAGTCCAGTGCAGAACATTAAGAGACATAACCTTATCATCATTAAATTTTGTTTTGTCCGCGCACATGTTTGCTCAGTTAATTAAAATTTGCAATGATTTTGATGGTCACCTGTTTCGATGACTCATTTATGATATTTGTGCAGCATAGCATGTCGGTGTCAATCACACTTGTCACTTATTTTCATAAACATAACACAACATACAGCTGCATGGTGAGGGGCCAACTTAAAATAAAAATGTTATCGATAGATAAAAAAATTATCGAAACCATAGTTTTTTAACTATTCACTGTAACTGGAAAAAAACTAGAAGAAGAATTCCGATCTTATTAGACATTTACGAAGAGCTACACAATCATGGCGTTGTCAAAAGGAGAAATAAAAGAAAAATTACTTTCTGGCTAACGAAAGAAGGAACTGAGAAACTCGAAAACTAAAAAGGATGTGTGGACTAAATTTAAAATAGTGTTTTTTGATAAAAAAAACATTTGGATTTTGAATGCTTTGTTAAGTGTAAGAAAATAATTTGCTACACGCCACGCACCAGCACGGGAGGTTTACGCCGGCACCAATGTACCAAGCGTGACAAACTTGAATTGTGCAAAAGCAATACGCTGGACAGTTTTTTAAAAACAAAGACTGTTCCAGAGAATGTATTCCAAAATATTGCGCGCAAGCAACTTTATTGTGTCACAAACGATTTACGTCCGTTTAACATGTTTAAAGGTAAGTGCTTGCATATACGAGTATGCCCATTTAACTGACTGATAGAAGTTTGAGTTTATTTTACCTTACTTATAAATTTTTTTCTGTAGGAAAATGTTTTTTGGATCTAGCGCAGGTTCTTATTGATGTCGGCGCAGATTACGGAAGGCATAAAGCAAAAGATGTCCTGAAGTCAAGAACAACGCTTTAGCGGCTACTACTGCCAGCAGAATACAATAAGGTAAAAAGTGTAGCAAAGCAACAACTTTCCGGCCAATTTACTGCTTTTATTACGGATATGTTGAGAACACACTCAGCGAAGTTTTAAAGAATATAATGGCGCCAGTCTCTGAAAAAAATGCCACTTTGAGTGTGCTGCTTTCATAAGTTTAAAGCGTTTGTCATGCGCTTGTCATAACTTGAACTTGATTGTGCAAAACGTATTTGAAGAAGAAAAAATTCCAGAGCTTGTTATGTTGTTAAAATTAGCAAAATCATTAGTTGCCCATTTCAAACATACCGAACTTAATAATAAACTATCAAAATCACTCAAGCAGCATGTCAAACCAGGTGAAACTCTTCATTTACTATGCTGAACAGCATTCTTGAAGTTCATAAAGAAATTCAATCTATCCTGTTGGAAAAAAATGCTTTTCATAAGATTGTAAACATTGATTTGAATTTTCTCAAGGATCTTGTTGAGTTCTTATTGCCATTTACACAGTGTTCAGAACGACTAATCTCTGAAAATGAACCTGTTATTCAAGAATGTAAGCTTTGGTATGAAAATTTATTAAAGATATCTTGTGCAAATCCTCTAGATTCCCAATTCATGAGAATTGTCAAATCAGCAGTTAAATATATATTCACTACATAGCATTAATTTTAAACCCTCCATTTAAGTCCCTGAATTGTTTGAGTCCAGAGAAACTAGACCACATAATTGCATCAGTGAAGATGATGTAAACCGACATGCATGCAAACATTGACAATCATCCAACTCAGAGCAAACCAGATTGTGAAATTGGTTCAATACACTTTGAAGAATTTTCCGATGCATCGTTCAATACCAAATCTTGTCTTACCGAAGTCGATAAACAACTCTCTAATTATATTAATAAAAAAAATCGAAGTATACAGCCAATTTGATTTTTGGAAATCGCAAAATGATTTGTTTCTTCTCCAAAAAATTAACCCGTCAAACATTTTGTGTTCCACCTTACTCAACGGTTAGTGTTTTCGACTTCAAGTTGTTTAATAGAGGAACGGTGAAATAGTTTGCTAGGTAGTAATTTAGACAAAATACTATTTTTAAATAAAAATATGAAAATGTAAAATAACATTATTGTGGAATATTTAGAGAGTAAGATTATGTTAGTGAAAGCTAAACAATAAGAGTATATTAATTAGTAAATAAGCTACGATTAAGTAAAATGTAAGAACAAATGAGAGTCTTTGTATGATATGATATCCTTCATTATTAAGAATGTTGAATTAAGAATAAATTTAAAAACACATAAAAAATATTTTATTACACCGCAGCCTATAATAACATAAATGCCTAGACCACGCGACTTTTAAATGTATGATAAACTATGAAAATTTTCGTGCGTGAATGCGCGTGATCGTGAAAGACCAAAAAACAGTGAATTTTCGTGAATGTGACAGAAATTTTATTTCGTGAATGTGCATGTTCGTGACGGAGAATTTCGTTACGCGCACAGCTCTAGTTTGAATAATGCGTTAGCTTTTTTAATTTGGACGATGTTTTCTGTTGAAATATTACTTTTGAGGTCAGCCCAGTAGCGATTTATCTTTTCCTTGAGGATTTGAAGCTGATTATTCCACCAGGCAACATTATGTCTTTTTCGGGTATTTTCCGTTGATTGGGAAATGGAAATGTTGGCGCTTTGACGTATTAGCTTATTTAGAGTAGCGGCTTTTTTGTTTATATTGTTACTTATGGGCCTATTGTGGTGATTGTTGCCTGTGGCTTCGAAGAATTGCGACCACTTTGCATGGTCTGTTAAGAATTTAGGTAGATTTTTGGGTTGAGATGAAGGTGATTCAAAGAGTGATATTATTTTACGAAAATGGTCACTGCAAAAGAAGTTGGATTCTATAGACCAAGATGATTGAGTGGCTTTGGAAGAGATTGCATAGAGAGGTCGACGTGAGTGAAGGAATGATGGGTACTAAAGCGTGTAGGTGAGCCATTATTTAAAATAAGGAGTGGTGTTTGATTTATGAACTTTTGCATAATGTTGCCTGAAATTGAAATCACCGTTAATAAGGGTAGGAGAATTTAAATTGCTAAAGACATTGTCAAAGTTTCTTAGGAAAAATTGTGTTCTTCACGGGATGTATGCGCTTATTATAGTGAATGTTTGTTTTGAAAAAATACTAATGGCAACAGAGCCAAAGTCCTGATTTATTGTTATTGGTTGGTGTTGCAGGGACTGGGGTACAAGAAGTGCTACACCACCTGAAGCATTGGGTGGGGAGCTGACGAGATAAAAAATTAAATTGATAGGTATGGCAATATTTATTTGTGAAAAGGGGTGGGTTTCTTGGATCGATATCATTTTTGGAGAATGAGTTTTGATTTGCAGCTGATCATAGTTATTAAGGTAATCGTTACAGTTCCATTGTAGTATTTTTAAAAAGTCACAATAAAAGAAGGATATAAAGAATGTTAGGTGAAAATGTATATATAGTCTGGTTGATTGATACGTAGAGTTGTGGTCGAGCCGCAGAGGGCTAAACGATTGGCATTAAATATCAATCTGAGAGCCCCCGCAGTCCGACTGAAGTTTATAAGTGGATGGGTCTTGGCACGATTGACGGAAGGAGGGAATGTTAACTTGTAACGAGCTCCCTCCTCCCGTGAGCCGAGCCGAAACCCACCGATAATTAATTCGTAGTTTTAGTTGATAGTAATCATGTCTACTGAGTCAGTGTCAGAAGACGTGATAGTTTTTGGAGTATATTGTTTGGTGTTTTTTGAGTTTTAATTGTTGTTGTTTTCTTTTCGAATTTCTTTGAGGTTATATTTGGATTTTGTTATTGTTAGTATTCTTACTGTTTAACTTGACAGCTATAGCCAAAGAGGTTGAAGGCTGCATATCGCTGATATCACCGAAGTCGAAGTATGAGAGGACGGGACGATTGGTAGGGTGTATAGTAGTAGTTGTAGTTGCATTTGAAGAAAGTTGAGTTGAGGTAGCTGGTTGATGAGTGTTTTCTGTAAATGGAGCTGGTTGTTGTGCCGCAATTGATGCATGTGTTAGTTGTGTTGGTGGCTAGCGTTATAAATAGTGTACGCAGCTATATTATCGACTTTGTTTGTTGTTTTGATGGCTGTTATTTCTTGCTCATTAAAGAACACTGGGCATTTTTTGGAGAAACTGCAGTGGTTTTTGTCTTTTTTAGTTACAGTTAATGTTACAGTTGACACAGCAGAGTCCGTTGGTGCAGGTGTTCATTTGGTTTGGTGCGGTGTTTTGGCTTTGGCCACAAATTGTGCAAACTTTTTCGTTTTTGAAATATTTGTGCCTCTGCCCATGTCTTGAAAAATTTGAGCAACGCATGGGTTGGGGTATATATGGTCTAACCATGGTTTTTTTATAACCGATGAAGATGTGTTCCGGAAGCGTAAGTGAAGCAAAGGTCAATATGATGAGTCCAGTATCAGTGAGTTGTTCATCATTTCTCTTTTTTTATTTTGCGTATTTTGCATACCGATTGGTCCTTCAACTCGTTGAGGATTTCTTCTTCCTTACTGATATGAGCTCGTTGGAGTAAATGACGCCTTTGCTATAGTTTAGACTGGTGTGTTTTGAAACTTCAACGGGTATTGAATCGGTTAGTGACTTATTTTTAGCAATTTGACCGCTTGTCTTGAGACTTTTGTTTTTATTAACAGGTGACGTGTTTTTTTACATTGATCCACCATACCTGCGATGTATGGCCAATCACCTTCTTGATAAGGAAGGGGACGTCTGTTAGGCTTTCGTCGTTGGTCTGATGCGTTTTATCAATAGGTATTTGGGACCGGTATTAAAAACATTTTTATTAATATTGGTCTTATACCTATCAGGAGGATCGGGAGGTTCCCTTATTATAGGGTATTTTACGATCGACTTAACTGATCGAGTCTTTCGTTTATTTTATATGTATAAATTTTTTGATTGAATTGTATGTTTACCATTACAAAAAATTCGGGTCAGGTAGTATCGTTACACTACCGTTATTGTTTTTGCGTGAAAACGTTTTTCAAGAACCATTATTATTAAAACAAAGTCGAAAGTCCAGATTTTTTCGATATTAGTTTATATATGTACATACAATATATGTTAAGTCAATTGTCGGATATCGATTCTGTCCATAACATATGTTTACATGTACTTATACGTATCAACCAACTCATCTTTTGTAAAACATATATTTTTGTTAATTCTTTGTGCGTCAAAGTGATCTGCCTCATCTATACAAGCACACTATTGAAGTGAAACTGCTGCACAATATGTTAGAAATCAAATTTTAAAATAATTATTAGAGTTGTGTTGTATAATACAATATTATTCATGTATTTCATTATTAAAGAAGCAATTTTAGTTTTGAAAGCATATTATAATTAATTATTTAAATAATTGGGTTAAATATCGTATTGGTTCATATGGCATAGACCAGCGAAGTCTCAGCGACATGCACACAAATTAATACGCGAGATCGGCGTCGTGTAGGGCACACACAAATGAAAAGCATACTTGAAATTCGCTCACTCCATGAGCACATACTATTATTGAAGAGAAGAGCGAAAATGCAACTGTGGTAATTGCGGGTGAGTTGTTCTTGTGTGTAATTTTGATAGATTGATTTTGAGATTACACAGGATTTTTTGTTGGGTATGGCAAAATAATTCTTACATATATGTACATCTCATCGACTAAAGATAATCTATCAAATAATCCAAATACTTTTGTTAAAAGAGTAGACAGACAAAGAAAATTTATAGCGCCACACACACACGTACGGTTTGAATATTCTTTTTTTGTTATACTGTTATTAGCGTAGTTTGTTTTACTCACATATTGTTTTCTAAATAATAATAAAAATCAGCCAAGTGTGAGTCAGAGTCGCATACGGAGTGTTCCGTACCATCGTACAAGATTTTTTGCTTAAAATATAAAATTATGTGCATATTTAACAGCCTAAAAGTATACTACAAAAAAAATTGTTTAACAAAAGGTTAAATTAAAGAACAATGCTTCTAAAAATGTATATTTTTAGTATTTGTCGTTCTACACACATGTGAATTACACACTCTGTGAAAATTTCAACTCTCTACCTATTACGGTTCATGAGATAGAGCAGGAGACGGACGGCTTAGTAATAGGGTCCCGTTAGAAAATGCTCATACATACACTCACACATACGCCTGAACTATTAATTTTATTCTCTTTGACTATTTCATTTTATTCTCTTCTCCCCTTTGCACATCAACAAACGCATTCGACGCTTGCCCATACACATACTCACACATACATCTAACTTATGTCTGCTTTGACTATTTCATTCTTTCATTCTTCCTCTTCTTTCCCTTACACGTCTTACATTTTATGACACTGTTTGTGTTAAATTTTTCAATTTTTTCTAAATAATAATTATACAAAAATTTGAAATTTCCCACTTTCCCGGTGGATTTTCCAAAAAAAATCTTTCACATTCTTCTAATTAGCCTATAACGAACATAACAAAAGAAAAATCAAAAAAATAGGGCAAACCTTTCTCAAGCAATATTGCTTAGAAAGTAGGAATTTTCTTGTAATTATTCAGATTTTACCTCAAAAAATCGAAATTTCGCTCTTTCCAGGCGGATTTTCCAAAAATTTTCTTCCACTTTCTTCGAATTAGCCTATAACGAACATAACAAAATCAGTCAAATAGGACAATCCCTTCTCAAGCAATACACTTTAAAAGAAAAAGACTTTTCTCAATTTGTATGCCTGTTTGAACGCCCCTCCCCCCTTGGTGACATAAGGGCACCATGATAAAATTCCTCTTACACGCTGCACCACAAATTAATTTTTCAGAATATACAAATTACTTGCCGCTACGACTTTTGAGTCACGAGTTATATTAAAAAGAAAGACGACAATTTTCGAAAAATTCTGACAGACAGTGCAGAATGCTGGAAGGAATATAAGGATGAGCTGAAGATATACAAAGAAGAAATTCGTAAAACCAAAAGAAAATCCTGGAAGCTATTTTGTGGGAACATGAAACAAATTGTAGAGATGGCGAGGCTAATGAAGCTTCTTACCAAACAGACAACCGTACCCTGCCTTTTCAGGACGAATAGTTGTCCACTTGCCAGGCTGTAGAGCCAATGATCACAGGGAGCAAATAGTTTGGGAAGTTAGATTAGTACCGATTGATATAATCACCAAAAGCAGAATAGAGTGGGCAGCAAATTCCTTCGCACCATTCAAGTCTGCTGGACTCGATCAACTATTCCCAGCCATGTTGCAAAAGGCGTTGGACTTCATAGCACCATGGCTTGTGAACAACTACAAAGGGTGCCTGAAATTCAACTGCGTTCCTACGTTATACCTTAGGCGGGTAAAAGCAGTCACATATACCCGAAGAATTATGGGCATATTAATTTAACTTCATTTCTTCTCAATACATTCGAGAAAATATTGGCAGCACATGTTTAGGATTTGTTAGACCCAGCGATACTTTCAAATACTTAACATGCGTAAACGAAAGGCAGATCCATAGAAACTGCACTACATACCCTAACTTCATACATAGAAAGCGCACTGGAATATGAAGAATATGCCCTCGGGGTGTTTCTGGATATTGCAGGCGCATTCAATAATGTATCAACAGGGCGTATCTTAGATAGTCTCGAAGCTCTGACTATATATCGTTGGGTGCAAAACCTTTTGAACTCCAGGAAGATAAAAGTGGAATGGAATAAGACTTCGGTAATGAAAGAGACTTGTAGAGGAACCCCTCAAGGAGGAGTAATATCCACGCTCCTATGGTTACTAGTGGTAAACAAAATCTTAAAACACTTTGATGTTAAAGCTCTAAAATTATTTGCATATGCAGATAACACTGCAATAATTATAAGGAGGAAATGCCTATCAACCATAAGTTCAATTATGACGAACACTCTTAGAACTGTTTACAACTGGGCAACTGAGGCTGGGGTAGGTGTAAATGCAGAGAAAACGGATATATATATTAAAGGTAGAAGAGAGGGTGAGAAAGGCAACCAATTCTCTATACGCATGTAAAAAGATGCTTGGGAGCACTTGGGGTCTGCGACACATCTTATGCACTGGTGTTATACAGCCATTGTTAGACCGATACTGACCTATGATATTTTGGTGTGGTGGACAATATGTAAAAAGCGAACATATGGCAGACTAATGTTGTGCATCACAGGGGCCTTGAGAACAACTCCAATGGTTGCACTTGAAGCTATCCTTAATGTACCGCCAATTGATCTCACCATAGAGAACAAAGCGGCAAAATCCAAAGTAAGGCTACGTGCAATAGGGCAATTCTCTTATAGACCCTATGGACATGGCTCTATTAGGAACTTATCAGTCGATCTAGACAATATGGTTCCGAAAATGGACTCTGGAAAAGGATGGTTGGCTAATGAGCATAGGCATAGAATGCAAAACCTTTAACATCTATACAGATGGCTCGAAAATGAGCGAAGGAGTTGGAGCTGGTATATACTGCGTGGAGCTGAATATTGAAAAATCATTGAAGGACCGGATTACTGCAGCATATTCCATGCGGAAGTATTCACTGCAAGAATGGCTTCGGATCTTGCATGTATAGATACCACTATCAACTCTCACATAAATATCTTCATCCAAAAATATTCTACAGTGCAAGGTAGCAATCAGAAGACGCTGCGCAACGCAAGCTGTGTATCTATTGGGTATCCAGCCATAAGCGCATAGAGGGAAGTTAGACTATTGACGAAATTTCGAAAAACGGATGCAGGCTACCAAGCTAAGAAATAAGCGACGCACTGATATCTCTCAATAATGTGTACAACAATTTAGAAATGCGTTTACAAGAAAAAAGAGAAGGCTAGATGGCGAAGTCTTAGCAACCGCAGAACAGCTAAAGCCATGTGTAATAGCTAAAGTGGAAAATTCGTTGAATCTGTTATAGAGCTGAGTCGTACGACCTGCAGAACATTGATAGGCGTCCTAACCGGTCACTGTATAATAGCGGTGCACGCATTCAAATTAATCTTTACTGAGAGTGAAGGGTGCAGGAAGTCTATGGAAGAAAGGGAAACCTTGGAACATCTCCTATGTTTTTGCCCGGCACTTATGAAAATTCGACAAAATACCTAGGATCTCCACAGTTTGAGGATCTAAGCGACATTGCTAAACTGGAGGTAAATCAACTGCTACGATTTTCCAAAAACGCGATCTTTTTAAATGTTACATACCTTCGCTAAATCGAAGCATATACTCATAGGTACTCCATCTGGTATCGGAAGGGACCTTGGGTCTATGCGTGGCCTTGGCCAACCATAGCATTAATGCTGTTTTTTGCCAAAATGGTTATATTTTCCACGTGAGCTTTGAAACTAAGTTTTGGCGTCAGTAAGATTAGCCCTAAATAAGTATATTCGGACTTATTCCAATCTCCTCGCCTTTAAAGCTCTACTTGTTCAATAGAATTCACCATTTGATGAAATTTTCATCTCACTAAATTTGAAATGAATTATTGAACACTGATTATAAATATTGTCTGCTATAGAATTTCTTCCTAAAACCCGCTTGAAATTTAGTGATAATATTATTCTTTTCTGCCCATGTCACTAGCCTCTCGTTTACTACGCCCATCATAATTTTCGCTATACATTTAATAAACGAGATGACTCTACTCTTCCAGTTATATTCGTCTAAAAATATTTGTCCGACTGTGCATAATTATACTTAGTATACGTTTTGGCTAACTCACTCAAAAATTTGTTTTTGCAACCTTAAAAATATCGTATGGGACTCTATTTAAACCTGGCGCTTTTCCTGCTTTCGTTTTTTTCAGCACACTTACAATTTCATCCACCAAACTGTAATCGATTGTTAAAAAGGACTCATAATGTATATTTTGAACTGTTTGAATTGATTTTAAAGGATTTTCAAAATATTGTTTAAATATTTCTGCCGGTATTTCAGTGCAACGATTTAAGCTTATACCTCGCAATCTCGAAACTACCTTCCACCAATCTTTGCTGTCCCGCACATTATTTATGCTCAACTCCAAATTTTCAAAATATGCTCTCTTACTTTTCTGACATTGTCCTTTATATTTAACTGTTGCCTGTATATATTTTCTTTTGTCTGTCATGCTTTGCGTATCACTAAACTTCCTTAATAAACTGAGACCCTGTTTTCTAGCTGCATTACATCTCCAATCAAACCGTTCCGATCTTTCAACAAGCTTTTCTGCTCTGTTATAGCACACCACCCACTCCCTTATAATTCGAATGAAATCATTTAGCTCCAGGACATTTCGTTCCACTTTTTTCCTTTCAAAATTATTTATCATCGTCACCTTATAAGCACACACTACCAAATGGCGCACCTGCAGTTTCGGTAATCAGCTTTTATAATATTTAACGCAATTCCCGGGGTGAAGTTTAAACGTTAGGAAAATTGGGATATGATCGGACCAGAGTTTTTAATCCACCTTAAATTAAACCCGTACCTTAAAACTTTCATTGACATTGCGCATATATCGTTAACCGACTGCCCTACGCTACTTTGGAATATATACTTCCCAGACTCATGGTTATTTGACATTCCGTTTAGGACTAGCAGACCATTATTTTCACAGAAATCAATGAATTGTTTACCAGCCCTATTAATTACTTTGTGTTTAGAAACCCTGTTTTTTCTCCCAGTTATTATTTCATGACTTAAATTGTCATCAACAGTTATCTGTGACTCAAATATTCGGTTTAAGGTGTGATTTTTTTAGAGGTTCACAACTTTAAGTTAATATAAAGCAAAGAAAAATAATATCAATTAAGCTGGCTTTATGGGATAGATAATTTTTTGATATTAATGTTTAAATATGATTTCGTCCATGTAGCCGCCACGGCTGGCGCGTACCAGGCGCAATTTGGAAGTCCAATTTTCACACACTTTTCGTAGCATTTGCGGCCGTATTTCGCCAATAACTCTTCGAATGTTGATTTCCAGGTTTTCAATTGTATCTGGTTTATCGGCATAGTCAAGTGACTTTACATAACCCCAAAGAAAATAATCCAATGGGGTTAAATCACACGATCTTGGTGTCCAATTCACGTCTGTTCTTCGAGAAATTACTCGATTAATAAACTTCATTATTAAGTTTTTAATATTGAAAACACGTTGTTATCTCATGTAGCGATCAATTTTAACTAACCGGAAGGTATCGGATGAAATGCCAAACCAAGCTAAACAAAAAGAACTACCATCTGTTAAATCGGTTGTGAAATAAAGAAGTGTTGCCAATTCAAAGATGTGAACATAAAAAAAAAACATCCTTTACAACTGCATTTACTAAATCATTCTGGTTAAAATTTTCTTCTACCACTTTAAATTCATAGTTGCAACTAATACCTCTTATATATAGAGGAATTATATTTACTTTATTATTTTCCTCTGTGATTTTAATCACTTCTATGCCATCTAAGATTTTGATACTATGTCTAATTCCACCCTTTTTTAGGTCCTCTTTAATGCCATATACTTTGCCCCCACTCGATCTCCCATATTTGTTTTGTCGCGTTGCTGATCTCCAGTAAATATTAAAACCATTCAGACTCAATATGCGTTTCTAATACAGGGTGGCGCAATAGAACGTGCATATTGCGTCATCTTTTTTCGAGGGGTAAACAGTGCGCGGGAGGGGGGAGCCTTGCGTGGTTAGCTAGTGGCGCTCGTTGAGTTTTAGTAGCCATGAGTCACTTCGACGGGAAGCGTCGCGCTTTTTGTGTTCGCACGTTTTACGAGAACGGTCGTTCATACATCTCTACAAGGCGACTGTATTGTTCTAAGTATGGATTAACACACATTAATGAAGCTCCGAGCGCAAATTTAATTAAAATATGGATAAAACGATTTGAAGAGACCGGATCCACGTTTAAGCCACCAGCAAAAGGTGGCCAAGAACGTCTAGGACCACAGACAATATTGAGAGGGTAAAGGAGTCAGCACGAAAAAATCCGCAAGTGTCTACTCGGAAGCGATCGGTGGCTTTAAACTTGTCGCGACGAAGTTTACAGCGAATTTTTAAGTTGGATCTTAAACTGCATCCTTTTAAACTCCAGTTAATACAGGAATTAAAATAGTCTGACTTCGGATCAAGGTTGGCATTTGCTGAAGAAATGCTTAGTCGATTTTCCACTTTTGACAACAAGGCAAAAAAAAGGTACCTGAACACTTCGTAAATAAATGAGCCAGAAGATATCTCGTATTCATGCAGAGTGAAAACGAGCTAGCTCGCACTCATAAAAGAGATACACAATGAAGACGAAGCATGTGATGCTTCAGTCTCCTTTTACCTCATATCTCGTTTAGCTCGTTTTAGCTCGTTTTACAGCTCGTTTGGTTTCCTTTGTTTTTCTATTGCTAATTAGCATTACACGTATTTTGTCTGGTTTGTTATGTCTAGACAAATTCATATTGAAAAGGTCTTTTGCATGCATTTGTATGTCCGTCTGCTTGTGTGCTGCAGTCAACTATTGATTTCTACCTGCACCCCCTCCATCTCTCTCTCTACGTATTTTTATGTTCTAATAACAATAGCGCATAAGAAATGTGGTTGTAGGAAAAAGCCATTCGCATGGGGCGATTGATTAACAAGACACCTTTGCACTGTCAAAGCAATAACCAGTATATATGTTGGGTGTTAATGCGCGTAGTTATTCAAAGGACCCACGCTATTCCTGCAAAAAACGGTGCAGCTTAAAACATATTGATAATAAAACAACCACGAAGTTATCATAAACATTGATCAACAACTACAAAACAACAGAGCAAAGCATAAAACTAATATTAACAATTGCAATGTAAAAAAATATAATAAAAAAAATAACTTTGTCTATGCCTCTTCACGGAACTTTTATATCTTCTTTTTGTGTTATTGTAAGTTTATATTTTATGTATCAATGTTTAAAAAAAAAAATTATAATAAATAGAAATAAAAAAAATGACTTGTAAAAAAAAACTGGGTATCGACCCTAACACCCTCGGCCATCAACTACTATTGTCTGAATTGGCCTAAGAAGATGTTTTAGGTATACAGAAATATTACATTATTGTTTACTTATGAGTAGCATCACTATATTCTCTCAATTACAGTTTGCGTATCAAGAAAGAACACAGTTTAAGTGGCACTTTATTGTACAATTACTCTTTATTTGTACGGGAGGTACCCCTACTGGTAACCCTACGATCATGAAATTTTCTTGGTTGATGGATATCGAACAGAACTTATAATGTCCAAATTTAAGTTCAATAAGTGTAAACCCAAAAAACTTTTTCTAATAAGAACATTAATTAAAAAGTGGTGGATTCGGCTGATTCCCGAACTAAAAAAAGGAAGAAACTAATTAACAAAAGAAAAGTGCGAAAAAAACAAAACGGAAAACAAAAAATTAGCTTCTAGAAACGTATAGAGAAAAACAAATAGTGAAGTGCAAAACTAAAATAGAATCATAAAAAAGGCAGCCAAGTGTGAGCCAGACTCGCACACGTAGGGTTCCGTACCATTCTCCAAGTTCTTTTGAAGCTAAAATGAATTATGTATTTAAATAATAGTGAACATTATACAGAGACTAGAAGGCCTGGCAAAACTCGTTTTGCGATCGACACAATG
The DNA here is from genome assembly GCA_035041805.1 of Amiota mariae. Lineage (NCBI taxonomy): Eukaryota > Metazoa > Arthropoda > Insecta > Diptera > Drosophilidae > Amiota > Amiota mariae. The sequence goes on from JAWNKV010000701.1 coordinate 18,162, forward strand.
GACCGCATTTAAAAAAAAAAACATTTGTTTTTTTAAGTGCTAATAGCTTCTTTGTAAACAATGTTCTTTTTAAAAACTCTACTATCACGTGACATACACACACACCTTTCCATCAAGTCCCTCTACCAAAATCAATGCGGTAAAATTTGTTTATGGAAAGCATAAGCAACGAAGAATTGAAAAAAATTTGTAAAAACAACAACAACAATAATAACTCACTCCCCCCACTCAACAAAAGTCAAACAAAATACGCGAAAGAAGAAGAGAAAAAAAATATCGGCAGGACACGTTTTGGTTTTTGGTACACGACTACCCCGCGACCCTCCCACTTCTTTTATCAACAAACCAAAATTGATCAATAGCCTCAAATACGAAACACAAACAAAGCAAAGCACAAACAACGAAACACGCTGTCTCTTACTTGTCCCGCTCTCAACGAACATCAAATACAGAAACGAAGAGCGAAAAAAGTGCGTACTCAGAGAGGAAAAATACAACAATAACAACAACCAAAGCATTAAAAACGAGAAAACGTACAAAACTTTTATGCTTGGTCTTGCAGTGGTTTTCAAACAACTTTTAAAAATATTATTTTAAAAGTTAAAAACTGAAAAAAATAAGTATGCAACTCTTTTCATTAGCATTCATTTGTCATTTTAAAAAAAAAATATTATTCAAATCGGCTTAGTATAGTGTGCGCTAGATAAAAAAAATGTTAAAAATTTGGTAAAAAAACTGCCTGTATCTATAGCAAACCTTCTAGGTAATCCTATAAATACAAAAAAAAATTGATCAAAATTGGTCCAGCCGTTTAGGAGAAAAACAATCACAAAGATCCGTACACTCGAATTTTATATATAAAAAAGATATAACATAAATAATAACCAACTGATTTAAGCTATTATAGAAAGTCTTGCTTGAAACATAAACTATTATAATTGTAATTAATCCTTTATTGCGATTTTTCGACTTTTTCGGTGGATTTTCCAGAAAAATTATTATTTGTCGTTATAGCGGCAGTAGAAATACACACTCTGTGGAAATTTTGTTCAAGTTTTTTGTATGAGGACCACTTTATTCTTTTAACGTTGTTTTATTTTTATTATTTCTCGTTATAGCTGCAAATTTATTATTAATTAATTTTTTTTTTTTTTCATTTACGACTATTTACAGTACTATAAGAACTAACGAGTAATTTGCAGTGGATACAAATAAAAATACTGTACCTAGTATTGTAGACAATACTATACTAAGTTTCTAATGGATTAGATCTTCTGGTTTCTTGCGTTTAAGCCTTCTTACCCACTGTGTCGAGTCCGTGATCATTTATATGGTTGATCAGTCTCTCTTTGTGGGAGTTAGCTACTTTTTTAATAACTACCGCAACCGAATCGATTGCGAGATCACGTTCGAAATCAGAACTGCGAATGTACCAAGGGGTACTAACATCACATCTCAGCACTTTGTTTTGGAACCTTTGGATTTGTTGCGCATTGCTTAAGCTGCAACAACCCCATATCTGAGCACTGTTAGTTCACACAGGTTTTAAAATCTGCTTATATAGGAGTATCTTATTGTGAATGGTTAACGATGACTGTTTCCCCATAAGCCAATACATATTTGTATATTTTAATTCTTCTCTCTTTTTCTTAACGTGTGCGCTTCACATCTTAGCATCTAAAGTAATGCCTAAATACTTTGCAGTATTCGAATACGGCATTTTTATACCGTTAATATAAAGTGGAATATATCGCACTTTGTTGTACGTGAAATTAATATGCACAGACTTCGTTTCATTTAGTTTGATATGCCATTTTATTGTCCAGTCATATATTTCGTTTAGAGCTTTCTGTAATTTCGAAGTAGATTCCAACTCTGTCTTTCCGACCGAGAGAATAGTTGTGTCATCGGCAAATGTCGCTGTGACGCAGCTTTGATTGCATGGCAGGTCCCTGAGGAACCCCACCCTTTATCTCTTTGAGTTGTGAATAATCATCTTCTTGTTTTACTCGAAAGTAATGGTCAGATAAATATGAACTTAATATGCATTAGTACTGGTTTGATAGAAGCGCATTGATTTTCTTTAGTAACCCAGCACACTTTGTCGAACGCTTTTGAAACATCGAGGAACACCATACTACAAGTGTTTTTCTCTTTAAATGCATTTTCAATAACACGAGTTATTCTATGGACTATTGTTGAATGTTTCGAACGGAACCCAAATTGGTGAGAAGGTATAATTTTTTCATTTTCAATTATAAGGTTGATTCTTTTAATCAATAATTTTTCAGCTAGTTTTGATAGAATGGGGAGAAGCAAGATCGGTCGGTAGGACGTTAGTTCGTTCGCTGATTTGCCTGGTTTATTAAACATAACAACCTCTGCCGTTTTCCAATAAATTGGAAAATATTTTAGCTTAAATTTTGCGTTGATGACACATGTTAATTGTTTAATTGTTTTTTTCGGCAGATGCTTTAATATTTGTGCACTTATTAAATCATACCCCGGCAATTTTTTTTTGGTTTCAATTTAATAATTTCATTAGTTACTTCGTCCTCGATTGCAATTGAAAAAACTCTGTGAAAATTTCTATTTATTACGGTTCATGAGATAGAGCTCTGTGACGGGCGGACGAACAGCGTAGGCTTAGTAATACGGTCCCGTATTCTCCATTTGGGTACGGAACCCTAAAAATGATCTGTTAACAGAATAAAAGTATATTTTGAATAAAAACCACAACAAAAATTAAAATTAACCAACAAAATAGATACAAAACAAAAAAATTTAATGGTGAAAAATATAATAATAAAATTTTAACGATCATCGTGAAACAACAATTACCAACAATATTATATAATATTAATATATATTAATTTTTTTTTTTTTTTTCAATATACAAATGAAGAAATATTAAGCAAAATCTAAATAACAATAATAGTACCAACATAACGAAAAAATATATGAATTATATATTTACAAAGGCAACATCAACATCAGTCAACATAAAAAGGAAAGAAAAAAACAATCAGAAATAAAAATTAGGAAAAAGTATAAAACAAAATAAGTAACAACAACTATATCAGTAACAACAAAAGCAACAGCAATTACAAAAATAAAATAAATTAATAAACATGGCAGAACATCAAGAAAACAACTTGGCTGAGGTAATAAGTCAAGAGGAGCGGCAAATTCAACAACTACTTCAGCACCAAGCACAACTACAACAGCAAATTCAACAATTACAACAGGTTCAACAATACCAATACGATCTTCTTACTCCAAAGATATATTAATACAGTTCCGTATAATAATAATAGATTTCCCAAGCCCAAAATAGCACACATAATTATCAGAACGGTAGAGGAAACAATTCGGGACAAACTATGAGCGTCGACTCTCAAAGATCAAACCCAATACCCACATATATGCAGATAGACACTATTGAGCATGACTTGAATGAAACAGAGGAACAAGTAAAATTTTTTTAATTTTGCCTCCAGCAATGCCAATAATAGTTATCTTATTAGGAAAAGAGAAAATTAGTGCTTCATCGATACGGGTTCAACGACAAGCATACTAAAACCAGGAAATTTAAAGAAATCTACCCCTATACGAGTACTACACAAAAGAAATCTTGCTTTTATAGAAGTCTAAATAACACAAACGAAGTAAAATATATCATGGTATCCCCATTTCCTCATGAATTCAAACATAAAGGAACCCTCCAGTGGAAAAGTATAGATTTTTCTAATAACAATTTTTTCGCTGTAATAACTAAAGTTTATAGATATTTTAGGTAACAAATCATATTTCGAAGAATATGAGTATCCTGAAGGAATATACAATGTATGCACATTCTAAAATATTTCAATATAGACCATGTGAATAACAAAGAAAAGCAGGTAACATTAAGGTTACTTGAAAACTTCAAAGATTATTTTTTTTTTTTTTTTAAAGACGGTAATGTTCCATCCC